>OX467719.1:21138771-21141271 GCA_950111635.1 Agelastica alni | reverse complement strand
ATATTCTCAATAGTTCTTTGTGTCCAAGTAAAAATGTTTTCTTCATACTTATTTGTAAATATCCTACAATAATACTATTTTGAAGGACAGCCATTGTAAAAAGTAATATTTTTAAATAAGCTCGATTGTTTTAACAGTGTAAATCTTTATGTAAATGGTAAAAACGTAAGTAAATTAGCAGCCTTATGTGAACGTTTGATTAAGTATTATTAAAAAGTTGACTTGTATACGTTTTTTTTCGTAACTTGATAAAGTTTGTTACTCTTACCTTTGTTTTGGTTATTTTATGGAATCGTAAACTTTGGATTTTCGATTTATTGTTAGCTGTTGATTTTGATTATATTTGTTATAAGTTTATTATTGAACTGTGTACCTTGATTTATTGTTAGCTGCTAATTTTGACTATATTTGTTATAAGTTTATTATTGAACTGTCTACCTTGATTTATCGTTGGCTGTTAATTTTGACTATATTTGTTATAATTTTATTATTGAACTGTGTACATTGATTTATTGTAGGAGTAAAGTATCCAATAAATTTTTGCTATAATTTTATTTATTTTTTCACCATAATCTTAGTTGTTTATCGTGTGGCTCTGCTAGTGCCTATAAGACCTAGGGGTTTCCGGCTTGAACCGTCTAAGTCGGTGGCGCAGCTCACTTTTATTTTCTTTTTTTCTTCTATCCTCTACGGCTGAGCTCGGGCATAATTTGCCAGTAGAAAGACCACTGGCAGAGTACTCTATAGAGAAGGAAAAAGACGTGGCAGTGTGTGTGTTATTAAAATATTAATATATCTGTACCAGAATAGCAGGAACGCTAAGGCATATTTTCTTAAAGTACCTGACTATATTTTCATTTACAATATGAATATATTTGTACCAGAATGGCAGAAACGCGAATAGATATTATCTTAAAAATATCTGACAAATTTGTTTATTAAAATATTGATATATCTGTACCAGGATAGCAAAAACGCAAAGACATATTTCCTAAAAGTACCTGACTATATTCCTCTTCTAAATATAAATATATTTGTACCAGAATAGCGAAAACGCGAAAAAATATTATCTATAAAATTTCGTATGTGTCCTCGTGTCCGTGTGTGTGTGCCCGTGTCCGTGTCTGTGTCCGTGTGCCCATGTTCGTGTTCGTGTGTGTGTGTGTGTGTGTGTGTGTGTGTGTGTGTGTGTGTGTGTGTATGTGTGTGTGTGTGTTTGAGTGTCGGTGTCCGTGTGTGTACGTGTGTTCGTGTCCGTATGTGTGTCCGTGTCCGTATGTGTGTCTGTCCTCGTGTCCGTGTGTGTGTCTGTGTGCCCTTGTCCGTGTCTGTGTCCGTGTGCAATGTTCGTGTTCGTGTTCGTGTGTGTGTGTGTGTGTGTGTGTGTGTGTGTGTGTGTGTGTGTGTGTGTATGTGTGTGTGTGTGTATGTGTGTTTGTGTGTGTGTGTCTGTGTGTCTGTGTGTCGGTGTGTGTCTGTGTGTCGGTGTCCGTGTGTGTGTACGTGTGTCCGTGTGTGTGTACGTGTGTTCGTGTCCGTATGTGTGTCCGTGTCCGTATGTGTGTCTGTGTCCGTGTCTGTGTGTCTGTCCTCGTGTCCGTGTGTGTGTCTGTGTGCCCGTGTCCGTGTCTGTGTCTGTGTCCGTGTACCGATGTTCGTGTTCGTGTGTGTGTGTGTGTGTGTGTGTGTGTGTGTGTGTGTGTTTTCTGGTGTGTGTGTCTGTGTGTGTGTGTGTGTGTCTGTGTGTGTGTCCGTGTGTGTGTCCGTGTGTGTGTGTGTGTGTGTGTGTGTGTGTGTGTGTGTGTGTGTTTGTCTTTGTGTGTGTGTGTGTCCGTGTGTGTGTGTGTGTGTGTGTGTGTGTGTGTGTGTGTCCGTGTGTGTGTGTGTGTGTGTGTGTAAGTGTGTGTGTCCATGTGTGTGTGTGTGTCCATGTGTGTGTGTGTGTCCATGTGTGTGTGTGTGTGTGTGTCCTTGTGTGAGTGTCCGTGCGTCCGTGTGTGTGTCCGTGTGTGTCCATGTGTCTGTGTTCCTGACAAAATTCTCTACTAAAATATTAATATATTTATACCAGGATAGCAGAAACGCAAAGGCATATTTTTTTAAAACTACCTGACTATATTTTATTTTAAAATATAAATATATTTTTACCAGGATAGCTGAAACGCGAAGAGATATCATCTAAAAAATTTTTGACAAAAATTCTTTTAAAATTAATAATATATTTGTACCAGAATAGCGAAAATGCGAAAACATATTACCTTAAATGAGTGTGTGTGTGTGTCTGTCTGTGTGTGTCCGTTTGTCCGTGTGTGTGTTTGTGTGTTCGTGTATTCTGTGTTTGTGTGTGACCGTGTGTGTCTTTGTGTGTGTGTCTGTGTTTTTGTGTGTGTGTGTTTTTGTGTGTGTGTGTGTCTCTGTGTGTGTGTGTTTGTGTCTCTCTTTCTGTGTGTGTGTGTGTGTCTCTGTATGTGTGTGTTTCTTTGTGTGTGTGTGTGTCCGT
>OX467719.1:21121271-21123771 GCA_950111635.1 Agelastica alni | reverse complement strand
GTCCGTGTGTGTGTGTGTGTGTGTGTGTGTGTGTGTGTGTGTGTGTGTGTGTGTGTGTGTGTGTGTGTGTGTGTGTGTGTGTGTGTGTGTGTGTGTGTGTGTGTGTGTGTGTGTGTGTGTGTGTGTGTGTGTGTGTGTGTGTGTGTGTGTGTGTGTGTGTGTGTGTGTGTGTGTGTGTGTGTGTGTGTGTGTGTGTGTGTGTGTGTGTGTGTGTGTGTGTGTGTGTGTGTGTGTGTGTGTGTGTGTGTGTGTGTGTGTGTGTGTGTGTGTGTGTGTGTGTGTGTGTGTGTGTGTGTGTGTGTGTGTGTGTGTGTGTGTGTGTGTGTGTGTGTGTGTGTGTGTGTGTGTGTGTGTGTGTGTGTGTGTGTGTGTGTGTGTGTGTGTGTGTGTGTGTGTGTGTGTGTGTGTGTGTGTGTGTGTGTGTGTGTGTGTGTGTGTGTGTGTGTGTGTGTGTGTGTGTGTGTGTGTGTGTGTGTGTGTGTGTGTGTGTGTGTGTGTGTGTGTGTGTGTGTGTGTGTGTGTGTGTGAGTGTGTGTGTGTGTCTGTGTGTATTTTTCCTTGTGTGTGTGTGTGTGTGTGTGTGTGTGTGTGTGTGTGTGTGTGTGTGTGTGTGTGTGTGTGTGTGTGTGTGTGTGTGTGTGTGTGTGTGTGTGTGTGTGTGTGTGTGTGTGTGTGTGTGTGTGTGTGTGTGTGTGTGTGTGTGTGTGTGTGTGTGTGTGTGTGTGTGTGTGTGTGTGTGTGTGTGTGTGTGTGTGTGTGTGTGTGTGTGTGTGTGTGTGTGTGTGTGTGTGTGTGTGTGTGTGTGTGTGTGTGTGTGTGTGTGTGTGTGTGTGTGTGTGTGTGTGTGTGTGTGTGTGTGTGTGTGTGTGTGTGTGTGTGTGTGTGTGTGTGTGTGTGTGTGTGTGTGTGTGTGTGTGTGTGTGTGTGTGTGTGTGTGTGTGTGTGTGTGTGTGTGTGTGTGTGTGTGTGTGTGTGTGTGTGTGTGTGTGTGTGTGTGTGTGTGTGTGTGTGTGTGTGTGTGTGTGTGTGTGTGTGTGTGTGTGTGTGTGTGTGTGTGTGTGTGTGTGTGTGTGTGTGTGTGTGTGTGTGTGTGTGTGTGTGTGTGTGTGTGTGTGTGTGTGTGTGTGTGTGTGTGTGTGTGTGTGTGTGTGTGTGTGTGTGTGTGTGTGTGTGTGTGTGTGTGTGTGTGTGTGTGTGTGTGTGTGTGTGTGTGTGTGTGTGTGTGTGTGTGTGTGTGTGTGTGTGTGTGTGTGTGTGTGTGTGTGTGTGTGTGTGTGTGTGTGTGTGTGTGTGTGTGTGTGTGTGTGTGTGTGTGTGTGTGTGTGTGTGTGTGTGTGTGTGTGTGTGTGTGTGTGTGTGTGTGTGTGTGTGTGTGTGTGTGTGTGTGTGTGTGTGTGTGTGTGTGTGTGTGTGTGTGTGTGTGTGTGTGTGTGTGTGTGTGTGTGTGTGTGTGTGTGTGTGTGTGTGTGTGTGTGTGTGTGTGTGTGTGTGTGTGTGTGTGTGTGTGTGTGTGTGTGTGTGTGTGTGTGTGTGTGTGTGTGTGTGTGTGTGTGTGTGTGTGTGTGTGTGTGTGTGTGTGTGTGTGTGTGTGTGTGTGTGTGTGTGTGTGTGTGTGTGTGTGTGTGTGTGTGTGTGTGTGTGTGTGTGTGTGTGTGTGTGTGTGTGTGTGTGTGTGTGTGTGTGTGTGTGTGTGTGTGTGTGTGTGTGTGTGTGTGTGTGTGTGTGTGTGTGTGTGTGTGTGTGTGTGTGTGTGTGTGTGTGTGTGTGTGTGTGTGTGTGTGTGTGTGTGTGTGTGTGTGTGTGTGTGTGTGTGTGTGTGTGTGTGTGTGTGTGTGTGTGTGTGTGTGTGTGTGTGTGTGTGTGTGTGTGTGTGTGTGTGTGTGTGTGTGTGTGTGTGTGTGTGTGTGTGTGTGTGTGTGTGTGTGTGTGTGTGTGTGTGTGTGTGTGTGTGTGTGTGTGTGTGTGTGTGTGTGTGTGTGTGTGTGTGTGTGTGTGTGTGTGTGTGTGTGTGTGTGTGTGTGTGTGTGTGTGTGTGTGTGTGTGTGTGTGTGTGTGTGTGTGTGTGTGTGTGTGTGTGTGTGTGTGTGTGTGTGTGTGTGTGTGTGTGTGTGTGTGTGTGTGTGTGTGTGTGTGTGTGTGTGTGTGTGTGTGTGTGTGTGTGTGTGTGTGTGTGTGTGTGTGTGTGTGTGTGTGTGTGTGTGTGTGTGTGTGTGTGTGTGTGTGTGTGTGTGTGTGTGTGTGTGTGTGTGTGTGTGTGTGTGTGTGTGTGTGTGTGTGTGTGTGTGTGTGTGTGTGTGTGTGTGTGTGTGTGTGTGTGTGTGTGTGTGTGTGTGTGTGTGTGTGTGTGTGTGTGTGTGTGTGTGTGTGTGTGTGTGTGTGTGTGTGTGTGTGTGTGTGTGTGTGTGTGTGTGTGTGTGTGTGTGTGTGTGTGTGTGTGTGTGTGTGTGTGTGTGTGTGTGTGTGTGTGTGTGTGTGTGTGTGTGTGTGTGTGTGTGTGTGT
>OX467719.1:19713771-19891271 GCA_950111635.1 Agelastica alni | reverse complement strand
GGATTATCGTTTAAAACTTGATAACCAGTATTCAACATTGTACATTTAAGAAGTACGAAAGTAAATTATTTTTAAACAAATTTTGTAGGTTACGAATTTTATTTTATAAGGGACTTCTTGTTTGGAAATGAAGGGTCAATAGGGTTAAGGTTTAAAAATGAGGACAACCGAAAGGCTTTGTGTGAATAAGCTAGAGTCGTACACACAAGAATGCTCTTCATTTGTTTATCTGGACAAAACTTGGAACGAAGAAAATTTGGCAGGACGATATCATAAAGTCTATAAAACACACCGACGGTGATGGAAAAATATACATTATTGTGCATGCAGGTGGAAATCATGGTTATGTTGATGGGGAAGATCTTCTATTTTCGTCAAAATCAAAATCGGCCGATTATCATAACAATATGGATACAGAGATGTTTGTGAAATGGTTAAAAGAAAAACTATTACCATCGTTACATGAACCATCTCTCATTGTATTAGGTAATGCTCCGTACCATTCGGAAATTTTAAATAAGCAACCTGGAAGGAACAGAAAATAAAAAATGGTAAATAAACGAAAATAATTCATTTCTGCAGTATTGCTTCAAGCAATGAAAAGCAATGGATGGAAAGTATGACAGTGACATTAAGCGAAGGGTGTTGACAGGAAAACAAATGATTGGGGCACTGTATAGCTTTATGAATAGCCAGAAAGTGTCAAAAAAGGCACGTCTGGCTGTGCATAGAGGAGTTTTGGTTCCTACACTTATATATGGTAGTTAATGTTGGGTTTGGCAGAAGCATAAAAATAGGAATAATGCTGCGGAGATGAGTAGTCTGAGAAGTTGGATAAAGTAAAAAATAGTGAGATAAGAGAACGCTGTGTTGTAAAAGAAGATGTGGTTACAAAGATAGACAAAGGAATGCTTAGATGGTTTGGACACGTAGAAAGGATGGATGAAGGAAGATTGACGAAACAAATTTATAATGCGAGTGTAAATGGACATATCGGTAGAGGTCGACCTCGGAGAACATATCTCGATCAGATCAACATTGTTTTGAAGAAAGGCCAGGTCAAGAGTACCAAAAACCGACGAACATGTATGAGAGCACTGATGATAGCAGAGGAAGCAAAAGATGTGTGTAAGAACCGTAGCAAGTGAAAGGAAGTGGCCTCTGCCTACCCCTATGGGAAAAAGGCGTGACTATATGTATATATGTATGTATGATTTAAGCTGGAATTATTATCGATAGCTAAAAAAAACGAAAGAGATAAAATTGTGGATCAAATTATACTCAGTTATGGATATCGTATGCTAAGACTTCCGCCTTATCATTGCCAATTTAATCCCATTGAGTATATTTGGGGAATATGGTGGGTTCGTGAAAACCGCATCGAAGCAGTTAATCCTGTTATTATTTACAATCCGAATGAGGATAGCGACGACAGTGATTCCGATTATGATGACTATAAATCTGATGCTTGATAATGACGTAGGTACTACATGATTAAATATATTTATTAAATTTGTGCTGATAATATATTTTTGTTACATTCCCTTTTTGTTTAATTAAATATGTTCCTATTTCTAACCAAAAAACTCATCGAGAGCTTTATCAACAATTTTTGTTCACAATAAAGCAAAAAATAAAAATAAATCCTCTCAACAAAAGCATTAAAATGAACAAAAAATTGGCGAATGTACTAATGTACCTCTTAACAAAGCTATGGTAAATTTCATACAGGGCTGGATCGTCCAAAATTAAAAAGTTACTCGCACGACAGTAAAATAAATGTAGTGCAAAATTATCAAATATTTTATATCCGGTTGTGTAATAGAATTAAAGTTTAATATTACATTACAAGCAGTATTATCGACCTCATTATAAATGTTTTTTTTTATGAAAATAGTCGCAAAAAGGGTAGACCTATCGTGTGGGCCGCGGACGGCCCGCACTGCGACTATTAGAAGGGGAAGGGATTATAGAAAGGAAATGATTGTGGACACGCTTTTTAAAAAGTTGCAGGTCATAGTTCTCTGGAAAAACTGATTTTGGAAGCTTATTCTATTCCGTAGCAGCCCTGTAAAAGAAGGATTCTTGATAAAGATTGGTCCTTGTAGTGTCAAGCTTGAGAGTAAATGTGTGAAACTGATCAGCGTGCCGAGTTCTTCGGCCGAATGTGGCTAATGGTGGTACAAGAGTTTTTATTTCTCTGGAGCATCTGCCATGGAAATATCTGTAGAGCAATGACTGGTCTGCAACTCTTCTTCTATGTTCTAGAGGGTGAAGGGTATCTGTGAAAGTTATGCTGTTTATCAAGCGAATGGCTCTTTTCTGAATGGAACCTAGAAGACGAAGAGAATGCCTTGGCGCTGAACCCCAAATGTGCGAGCAATACTCCAGTAGAGGTCGGATTTGAGCCTTGTACGTCGTCAACAGTTGATCAGGAGTAAAAAACTTTCTGGCTTTCCACAGAAAACCTAGCCTCTGGCTTGCCGACTTTGCGATGTTAGCAACATGGTCATGCCAAGACATATTATTGGACACCGTGACTCCCAAAATCGAGATGGAGGGACTTGGTTCAAGGGTATTTCCGGACATTGTGATGGGATGATTTGAGGAATTCAGTTTCTTGGAAAACGTGGCACTTTGTGTTTTTTGGGCGTTGAACTGAACAAGATTGTTGGTTCCCCACTCGACGATTGCTTCAAGATCTCTATTGATGGAATCAACCTGTTCCTGCCTAAGTCTATTTGTATCATTTACCGAAAGTGATCGATAGGATGTGAAAGTTGAGACAAGTGTGCTATCGTCTGCGATACTGTAAATGGGGTTCGTGGTGGTTTTTAAGAGGTCGTTGATGTGTAAAAGAAATAAGGTGGGGGACAGGATGGAACCCTGGGGGACCCCGGCATTAGTTTTAAACGCATCAGAAGAAATACCGTCAACTGCCACATGTAAGGAGCGATCTTGCATGAAGCTCAAGAGCCATTGGCGCAGTTTGGTTGGGAGACCGTAAGCAGATAATTTGCTTAACAATGCCTGGTGCCAAACACGGTCAAAGGCTTTAGATATATCTAAGGCTATTGCACGGGATTCACCAAACTTTTCAATAGTGTTCGTCCAGAGCTGAGTGACATAGGCCAGCAAATCTCCAGTAGACCGAAGTTGTCGAAATCCATATTGTCTGTCATGGATTATCTCAAATTTCTCCAGATATTTGATAAGTTCTGTGTTAATCGCTTTTTCCATAACTTTGGAAATGTAGTAATTTATGGAATTATTTAAGAAAGTAAGTTCCCTACGAACCCTTAAGCCAATCAGGAGTGTTTTATTACTACAATGCTTCAAGTTCAGGCATTACATAAGAATTAACACAAAATGAGGCTCATCAAAATTCAGAGTTAGACCAGTTAGTTAGTTTTCGAGATCTATACAGTTTAAAAGTAATACAGTTTGGTCTTGCTTACAAAAAAAAAAACAAAAGAAAAATAAGATATTGTCGAACGCTCCCCATTTCATTGGAGCCCGTTAACTCTCCTCGATCCACTTTTTGTGAAACGTTCAAACAAAAAGGAGTATGCAATTTACAACGAACGAAGCACAAAACTGTTTTTTGTCTTGTAAAAGACCGAGTTCTCCTCGATTAAAATGCTCTTCTACCAAGAGGGCTATTTACAAACACGATTTAAGTGGATACAACAACAGGTATAATTTAAAACAATCAGTAGTTGCTAATCGATATATTTACGGCTTAACTATGAGCCCGGAGAAATTTAAATTTTAAATTCTTTCATTGGCAATTGCAACTACTTGTCACGTGCCTATTTTCTTCCTTCTACAGTTCCATTATTAATTGTGTCTCTGATAGTTTCGTATTCCTCAGGTACCGTATTTTGTTGTAATTTAAATATATCATTCGTTGTAAATAGTGTTGCATACCTTGTAGTGATAGGATTCGATTGTTAATGGCTGAGGCATTTTTCGTTAATCGATGGAGATTGAGTGGCGGTTTTTCGTCATTAGATTTTGCTTTGGTTTTTGGCCTCGATTGTTGTGTGTGTTGTCAGTTATATTATTGTTTGGTTTGCATTTCTTTGTGGATGGGGCTGGCTAACAATACAGACGAGGCGATTATTGGTGTGGAGCATGGACTTGCGAAGATTGTTGGTTGACGTTTATTCCGTGTCATTTCTTGATATCCGGCCTGGGAGATAGTCGTTTGGTGGCAGTCTTGGGAGTCGTGTGGTGGTGAGAGTTTTTGGGACGGTGTGATATTAACACGTGTGCAGAACCTCTACGGATTTTCTTTCATATCTGGCTGTATTTGGGCCATCTTAATTGGATTTTGAAGAAAAAACCACTTAATTTTTAACTTGACCATTCTATCTTACCTTCGTTGTTGATATTTTGGATTTTGGTGTCGAGTTAAAATATCCGCATGCAAAATTTATTTGAGGAAATCCATTGTTAATAAGCAGGTGCCGTTCCATAATCAAACCGGCCAGGAGTAGTGAATTCGTATACCCAAAGGTTATAAGTGATTTATTTTTAAATATATAACGCCGTGACTTATTTTGACACCACGATTAAGTTTTGTTTTAGTTTATTAATATAGTACATTGTTGGAAACTTATTTTGACACCACGATTAAGTTTTGTTTTAGTTTATTAATATAGTACATTGTTGGAAACTATTTATTGCATTAGATAATATGCCAAAACTAAACTTGGATTAAAATAATCTTCTCAATAATTCTTTATGTCCAAGTAAAAATATATTTTCTTCATACTTATTTGTAAATATCCTACAATTTTGATATTTTAAAGGACAACCATTGTAAAAATATTTTTAAATAAACTCGATTGTTTTGGCAGTGAAAATCTTTATGTAAATGGTAAAAACATGAGTAAATTAGCAGCCTTATGTAAACGTTTGATTTAGTGTTATTAATGAGTTGATTTATATACGTTTTACTTTTTTTTTGGTAACTTGGTAAAGTCTGTTACTCTTACTCTGTTCTGGTTATTTTATAAAGTTGTAAATTCTAAATTTTTGGTTTGTTTTAGCAAGAAAATTTACCATAGCTGTTAATTTTGACTATATTTTTTATAATGTTGCTATTGAGCTGTGTACTTTGATTTATTGTGTGAGTAAAGTATCCAATATATTTTTGCTATAATTTTATTTATTTGGTTCACCATAATCTCAGTTGTTTATCGTGAGGCTCTGCTAATGCCTACAAGACCTAGGGGTTTCCGGCTTGAACCGTCTAAGTCGGTGGCGCAGCTCACTTTTATTTTCTTTTTTTTCTTCTACCCTCTACGGCTGAGCTCGGGCATAATTTGCCAGTAGAGAGACCGCTGGCAGAGTACTCTTTAGAGAACGAAAAAGACGTGGCATACTAGCTTACAAATGTTATCATTTAAATAATTTAACTGTGTCGTCAATTAAATTTAAACAAACACGAACGTAGAAGTATTAAAAATATTGATTGAAACATTGAGAAATATAGTCATTGGAAAGTTCATTTTTAAGTGATAAGGTTTAATTTGTGTAAGTTTTTAAACTCTGTACTGTTTTCATAAAATCCATTCTGTTCTATCTGGGGGCACTGTTGTGCCCCCGCCGAGTTGAGCAGAAAAGCCGCTACCATCCTTTTCTCGAAGCAGTTCAGGCCATTTTCGACCCCCCTATCACTTCGTTGTAGATAAAACTAGAAGCCTGAATTCAGTTACCAAGCAAGCATTGTATAAACACGGTATTTTTTAAATTTTATTTAATTTGAAACAGTAACTTGAGAATTATGTTTAGTCAAAGTTTTTTAATTTTGTCACTCACTCACTGACTGACCGATCATCAAAACTCAAGGGCACTTCTCTCAGACATAGAAGCTCGCATAGACGCTTCAAATTTAGAATACAATTAGTGTTTAGTGTATAATTCAAGGAAAAACTAAAATATTTTGCAATTTCGATCCATTTTTCTAGATACACCAACTGCATAAATAAATTTGTAATTCCATATAAATATATAGGATTACAAAGTTACATTTGCAGTGAATGAATCAGTGTACCTGTATAGGTATAATAAAGAAAAAAAAGTAGGACTATCTACAAAAAGAAATGAGATACCATAAAAACATAACTTGTAAAAAACACTAAGTCTCACAACTCAGTTCTTCTACCGTAAAAAGTTGTTAGATTCATGTAGTACCAAGTCGGTTAATTTATTCAGTGCCTACTTAAGGGTCCTACTGTCTTAAGTTATTACGTAATTAGCTAACGTAACAACATCTTATAGTGACCATATCAATATTAAAAATCTTTTATGTTTTAAATAAATAGATTAACTTGGCAATCTGTCACGTGCCTATTTTTTCCCTTCTACGGTTCATTATAATTGTGTCTTACTCGTAAGTAGTGTTGCATACAGTACTCTCGTTATAACTCAAATATATCATTCGTTGTAGATAAGGTTGCATAACTTGTAGGGGTAGGATTATCGTTTGGTTTGCAATTTCTGTGTGGATGGGACTGGATATCCACACGGACGAGGACGAAGCGCGGACTTGAGAAGATTGTGGGTTGACGTTTATTCCGCGCCATTTTTCTTGATTTCCGATATAGAAGCGTCAGTCGTTTGGGGAGCTTCATCGAAGTCGGAGGTGTTGGTGAAAGTTGTTGGAGACGCTGTGTTATTAGCACGTGTGCGGAACCTCTATGGGATTTCTTTCATATCTGGCTGATTTTGGGCCATCTTAATTGGATTTTGAAGAAAAACCATTTGATTTTTAACTTGACCATTTTTTCTTGCCTTTGTTGTGGATATTTTTGGAGTTTTGGTGTCGAGTTAAATAACCGTTGTCGGGATTTATTTGAGGGAAGCCATTGTCAATTAGCCGGTGCTGCCCCATAATCTAACCAGCCTCAGGAGTAGCCCAGGAGTATGCCACAGGAGTAGGCCACAGGAGTACATGCGAATTCGTATACCCAAAGGTTATAAGTGATTTATTTTTAAATATATAACGCAGTGACTCATTCTGACACCACTATTACGTTCTGTTTTAGTTTATTAATATAGTACATTGTTGGAAACTATTTATTGCATTAGATAATACGCCAAAACTAAACTTGGATTAAAATAACTTTCTCAATAATTCTTTATGTCCAAGTAAAAATGTATTTTCTTCCTACTTATTTGTAAATATCCTACAATCTTGATATTTTAAAGGACAACCATTGTAAAAATATTTTTAAATAAACTCGATGGTTTTGGCAGTGAAAATCTTTATGTAAACGGTTAACTAGTGAATTATCTGCCTTTATGTAAATGTTTGAATTAGTGTTATTAATGATTTAACTTATATATGTTTTACCTTTTGTTCTTTGCCTTTATGTAAGCGTTTGAATTAGTGGTATTAATGAGTTGATTTATATATGATTTACTTTTTTTGTAACTTGGTAAAGTCTGTTACTCTTACTTCTGTTCTGGTTATTTTATAAAGTTGTAAATTTTACATTTTTGGTTTTTTTTAGCAAGAAAATTTTACCATAGCTGTTAATTTTGACTATATTTGTTATGATGTTGCTATTGAGCTGTGTACCTTAATTATTTATTGTATGAGTAAAGTATCCAACATATTTTTGCTATAATTTTATTTATTTGGTTCACCATAATTATAGTTGTTTATCTTGTGGCTCTACTAGTGCCTATAAGATCTAGGGGTTTCCGGCTTATACCGTCTAAGTCGGTGGCGCAGCTCACTTTTATATTTTTTTCTTCTACCCTCTACGGCTGAGCTCGGGCATAATTTGCCAGTAGAGAAACCGCTAGCAGAGTACTCTTTAGAGAACGAAAAAGACGTGGCAAATCGTATTAAAGAATTTAATTTAGTATAATATGTATTACTTGTGAGATACATTGTGTTTTCATGCGATGGCCAATTCAATCTATTTATTAAAAACATAAAAGATTTTTAATATTAATATGGTCACTATAAGATGTTGTTAGGTTAGCTAATTACGTAATAACTTAAGACAGAAGGACCCTTCAGTAGGGACTGATTTATTATTACCCAGTATAATTTGATACGTTAAAGCGGGGTAACCCTACTGCTCCTATAAACGCGAAAGTTTGTAAGCATGTATGTATGTATGAATGTTTATTAATTTTTCACGCAAAACTACAGAATGGGTTTTAATAAAACTTTACAATAATGTATCTTATTCGTCAAAATAACACATAGGCTATAATTTATAAAGATATTGTGTGAAACTACTACTATTATAAACGCGAAAGTTTGTGAGTATGTGTGTATGTATGGATGTTTGTTTCTCTTTCACGCAAAACTACTGAATGGATTTTAATGAAACTTTGGAATATTGTATTTTATACGTCAAAATAACACATATGCTATAATTTATTAAGATATTGTGTAAACCTACTACTATTATAAACGCGAAAGTTCTATAGTACTATGACGTAGTACTATAATTGTTTTAAGAAAAGAAAAAATTAAATTCTCTGGGAGAAGTTCTTGATCTCAGTTTGATCCAACTCCAGGGAAAAGATAAATCAAATCACGGATTAATCTATGCCCATCACCAAATACATAAATATGATACTCGCAATCGTCAGGATCTTGTTACAGAATTTTACAGACTAAAAAAAAAGGCTTTGTGCAAAAAAGCTAGATGGTGCTCAAAAGAATTAAATTTTTAAGAAATTATACTCAGTGTAAACAAGAAAGCTCTTCATTTGTGTATTTGGACGAAACTTGGATTTTTGCTAAAGGTGGAACAAAAAGAATTTGGCAGGACGATAACATAAAATCTATAAAACACACCAACGACGAAGGAAAAAGACACATTATTGTTCATGCAGGTGAAAGGCATGGTTTTGTTGATGGGGCGAATCTTTTATTTTCGTCAAAATTAAAGACGGGCGATTATCACGACAATTTGGATACAGAGATGTTTGTGAAACCAACAAAGTCCTGGACGGTAAATAAAATAAAAGAATGATTAACGAACGAAAATCTTTCATTATCACAGGGTTGCTTCAAGCCGGAATTATTATCAATAGCTAAAAGACACAAAAGAGAAGAAATTTTATTAAATTATACTCTGTTATGGACATCGTGAGCTAAGACTTCCGCTTTATCATTGCCAATGTAATCGCATTAAGTATATTTGGAGAAAATGCAAAACTTATTACGACAATCACATTGGATCTAATGGTTACAGTGATAAGGCTCTTTTGGAAACCTAGCAACGAGCATTTAATTCTGTTACTCCTGAAATTCGGGCAAAATGTGAAAATTTAATAGAGGAATGGTGGGTTCATGAAAACCGCATCGAAGCAGTTAATCCTGTTATCATTTACAATCCAAATGGGGATAGCGACGACAGTGATTCAGATTATGATGACTATAAATCTGATGCTTAATAATACCGTAAGTACAACATGAATAAACATATTTATTAAATTTGTACCGATAATTTATTTTTGTTGCATTCCTTTTAAACATAATTAAATATGTGCCTATTCTTAACCAAAAAACTAATCGAGAACTACATCAACGATTTCTGTTTACAATAGAGCAAAAATTAAAATTAAAACCTTTCAAGACAAAACATTTTCGGGTTTAAATCTTGGGGGAATTGACCAATGTACCTTTTAACACAGTGCGCCCGTTAAGTCGATGCCTCGGTGACTAATCCGACACCGTCGTATATTGGTGAAATGAGCTACAATTATAAAAATGATTCCCGTCTTTGTTTATTAATAATTTAAAGTCGTCAAAACATTATATACGAGGGCAAGAAATGATTAAAAATATAAATTTAACTTTCGTCACTATAGACGAATTTCTCTCACTTCGACGGAATTCACGTTTTCGCTGAAAATTTTTTATTACAAAGTGACGTTTTTTGGATAAGGGTTGTAGAAAAATATATTTTTAGCAATAAAGATACCCATCATCGTGCTAAATAAGGATTTATTTATATTTACTTCAGTGTAAAATATACGAAAAACAAAAGAGAAACCATCCAGCTCTCAGACAACACCAATCAGACGAGAAGACTCAAAAGTTCAGAAGATACATTACATTACAGTGCAACAGAAGTAGCTTGGCTGGCGACTAGCCTCTAAAATAAAAAATATATTTTACATTCGTAAACTTCTTCCTCCGATGTACTTGATACTTACGATTACTGAAAATTTCGTCGTCGTCGATCGGATCGTTATTTGAATGTTTTCGTTGTGCGCAGATTTTGTGATCTCTCGCCCGCCAAGCTACTTCTGTTGCACTGTACATTACATTACAATCTTGCGGTTGAGCCTTTGGTATCGGCACCTATGTCACCTAGATCTTTTGATTCTCTGTGACTACCGCTGTGTCTTCAGGGCATCAGAATTCTAGTCCGCTGATATTGGCGAACCTCAGGATTTCTATTGGCCCTGTCTCTTTTAAATCGCTTGGATCCATTATGTGGCAGTGACATAGAATGTGTATACCGCTCTCCTCCTCCTCTCCGCATAGTCGACAGTTTTTCTCGGCTTAAATTTAAAGAGGTGCGCCCTTAGGGCGATGTGTCCTGTGAGCAGGCCAAGCGTGCTGCTTAGTCTACTCCTGTCCATCGTCCAGAGTGCGTCAGCCCTCTTCTGGAGAGGTTTTTTTATCGGCTGTTTTGATGTTCTGCAGCCAGTATTTGCATTCCACTGAGCAATGTGTTCTTGTTCAAGGATTAAGTTCAGTAAGTCAACAAAAAAAGTAAAGAATTAGGACTCTAATTTAAAAAAATGTATTGGATATTGAAACGAAATTCCACTCTGTCGATACACAATAAATTTTTTTTTTTATGTTCTGGTTCCCACGAAAAGGGATATCCTGTAATGTTTAGAGAACATCGTGGGAACCAAGGGAAAGAAGGTAGGAGTTGGTGTTCTTCTTAAATTTCTGGAGGTTGTATGCCTCGGGGAACACCTCCCTAGGCAATGAGTTCCAAAGCCTCGCAATTCGTTGGATGAATGAGTCTTTGGAAAGTGATGTTCTGCAGGTCTCCAAAGTGACCACGGAGGGGTGTGAAGACTGAACTTGACGGGTTATTTCGAAGAGACTGCCAAAGGAGGAACGATTGTTGATATTTCAGAAGAGCATCGCCTATGAAAATATCTATAAAATAGAGACAAATCGCCAACTTTTCTACGGTGTTCCAGACAAGTGAGCGAGTTTGTAAGCGAGGCATCACCGACGAGACGAATTGCCCTTTTTTGGACAGAATCCAGTAGCTTCAGGATATGTTTAGGTGCTGCACTCCAAATATGAGAACAGTACTCCAGTACAGGTCGGATCTGTGCCTTATAGATCATAAGCAGCTGACTGGAGGTGAAATAGCTCTTGGCACGAAACAAAAAACCAAGTTTTTGGGATGCACTTTTGGCAATGGACCTCACGTGATTTTCCGTGATTTTGCTACTATATAAGCAAATCCTAAAACCTTTTTAGACTTATGGTATTCAGCATTGGGGCTGCACCAAAAAAATCAACACCCAGATCATAAGACGATTTTAAAACAAAATACTAAGGAATATCACCAATGCTCCTGGTACTCCAAAAAAAGTGACCTCCATCGGGACCTGGAGATTGACACTGTTAACCAGACGATCACCAAGTTTGCCAAGAGTCATAAACAGTGACTCCTAGAACATGTAAATGTTAAAATGTAAAAGGACAAAGCGCTTTGAGTTAGTTCAGTAGATAAGAGTCAATGTAAAGCAGAGTCCAGTGCAATGCTTACACAGTACTAGTATTGATGCCTAGTTTTATTAGAGTCTAAGGAACTTCTATTGGGTAAGACCTTTAGTTTAAAGATTGATATTAGTAAAATAAGGTAGATTAAAATGCTCATTGATCGTTACCGAGCGGATTGTAATTTTAAAAAATGCCTGCTACCCTTTCTTTAATAAAAAAAAATTTGTCAACTTATTGGCTATTAAAAAATAAAAAAGTCGTAATATAAAAATTTAAGGTTAAAAATAAATTATTTATATATTGATGCACTTGTACTCCTAAGCCACTATCACAATGCATTATTGATGTATATTAACCAATAACAAGAGTTATTATCAACCAACAAAAGCGTTTGCAAACAATTCGCAAAGAGGTAACGCAGCACGTGATCATTTTTATTTTCAACGGGACGGTGCTCCTCCACATTATACAGCGATCGTTTGTCAGTATTTAGACCAACGTTTTCCACGGCATTGTATTGGGAGAATGGGTAGCATTGAATGGCCTTCACGATCGCCAGATTTATCGCCCATCGATTTATTTTTGTGGGGACATCTGAAAAGTAATATCTATAAAACACAACCACCGTCGTTGGAAGATTTTCGTCAAAGAATCGTTGACGAGTGCCGTTGAATTACTCCGGAAATTTTTCGGAATGCGCGTGCACCTTTTGAACAAAATCTTTATTATTGTATGGAAGCGGGCGGTCATCAGTTTAAACAGTTAGTCAATTAAGTAACAAGTGAGCAACTAAAATAATTGAAATTTCAACAAATTTTTGCAAGAAATGTAAAAATTAAAGACTCTTATAAATAGAATTGTTAAAGCTTTCAAAAGACATCTTATTCGACCCCGCTATGCCCCAATGCCTGGGATAATTCTTACCCTCGCTTGGGGTTGAAAGTGGAGAAAAAATACGGAAAAAAATGTCCCCTTTAATCAAAAATCGACGGGTCTGAGCGTTGTTCTAAAATGTTGAAGAGATTCCTGCAAATGGCTCTGTTTCGTTTTCGGTTGGCTACCCTGTATGTTACGTACGCTTCAGCAATATTTCGAGCAAATTTCATTCAACATAGGTGAAATACTGTCTGTTCAACAAACAAGGCAACTACGTGTACACCTATATGTTTTATGTTTACCCTGTGTGTTGTATTTGCAAATGATAGAATAAAGAATATGCAGTTAGAATAGGGTTTTTAGCTGTATGAACTGCAGCTTAGTGTCGTATTTAATAAAGGGAAATAAATGAACAAATACATTGTGCCAACGACTCATGTTGCCTACAATAACAAAAGTCATGAAGCTTCTTTATTCCCCACTATTATTCATGAAACAAATTTGAGTTGCACTTTAGTGCATATTTGTCCCTTTTTAAATATAGTAAAATGGATAAGAAAGGTAATTAAATTACAGATCTACATTTTAGTAAACCCATGATTACAATCAATAAAGATAACGGCATTGAGACAACTCCTCTTAAAAAAGATAATGTTTCCTCTGAGGTAAATTGCACTTTTATAGACTTGGAAAAAGCCTATGACAGAGTGGTAAGGAGTAAAATGTGGTCAACATTGTCTATGTATGGGGTGAGCGGTAGTTTAATATGAATACTGAAATTACTTTACGAGGATTCCACTGCTTGTGTCAGGATAAACGGAGCTTGCACGGACTGGTTTAACCAACAAAAGTGTTTGCAAACAATTTGCAAAGAGGTTACGCAGCACGTGTTTGGTTGAAAATAAACATAAGCACAAGTAGTGTAGACGGTTATTCATAGCGCGTATGCTATTGGCTGTTCCCAGTCATAGGTGCGCGCTTATCGGTTCAAGGCAGCAAATAAGTTTGCACCTGCTGCGCAGGTACACGGCATACGCGTCTGCTATTTTGTGTTTCGTGGCGGAAAAACTATTTGAAAATAATCCACAGTATGACGAAGATTATTTTTATTTTCAACGGGACGGTGCTCCTCTGCATAATGCGGCGATCGTTCGTCAGTATTTAGACCAATATTTTTAGCAATAAAGATACCTATCGTCTTGGGAAATGTTTAATTTTTTTTTAAATTTTTCTGCGTTGTGCTTCAGTATCATCGTGCTAAATAAGAAGTTATTTATATCTGCTCCAGCGTAAAATATACGAAAAACAAAAGAAAAACTTTACTGGGAGCTTTTTTATTGTAATTTCTTTCATAAGAAACCGGGAATGAAAAGTAATATCTGAAGCAAGAATATTAAATTTTCTCTTTTACGTTTATTGTAACAGCCGTTAAAGGGACTAATGAAAGGAAAAGTTTTGGGCGTTATAAAACATTTTTTGTCGGGACGCCATTCTAAGTAACCTTTAATAAACTTGTTAATGACATTTTTTTTATAAATAATGTGTTAGCAACGTTGATTTTTTTACAATGTACCCAGGGATCTAGGAATTCCAAGATTAGCTAATGAAATCAGATGATATGCCAGAAAATACGAGGCTAAGCTACACAATTACCACAAAATTGAAGTGTTTTTCAGATTTTGGACAACCAGGATTAACATAGAAGATTAAAAAGAGTCATCATTATCATCATCAAACAGCCTGTCTCGTCCACTGCTGAACATAGGCCTCCGTTAACGATCTCCATTTATTTCGATCCTGGGCATCCTGGATCCAATTTGGTGCTACTCTTTTTATGTCATCCGTCCACCGGGTCGGCGGACGACCTCTGTTCCTGAACGCATCTTTTTGGTCCATCTTTCGTTGGTCATTCTTGCGACATGTCCAGCCCAGTTCCACTTTAAATATGTTATTCGCTGGATTGCATCGGTAACCCCTGTTCTCTGACGTATCCGATCATTCGGAATCTTGTCTCTCAGCGTGACTCCCAACATGGAGCGTTCCATGGCTCGCTGGGCTACTCCTACTTTATTTACCGATTTTCGTGTTAGAGTTAGGGTCTCCGAACCATAAGTTAGAACCGGCAGAACACACTGATCAAACACCTTCCGCTTAACGCATATGGGGGTTTCGGACTTAAAAATGTGTTTCAGCTTCCCATAGGCGGCCCACGTTAGCCCTATCCTTCTTTTGATTTCGCAGGTTTGATTGTCCCTGCCAATCGTAACATCATGGCCCAGATATCTGTAGGATGTAACTTGGGAGATTTCTTTTCCTTTTACTAAGTAGTTTCGGCTTGGGACTAGATTTGTCATGAAATTTGTTTTCGATGGATTTATTTTAAGCCCAACTTTATGTGAAGCAGATGTTAGTCTCATAAGCAGTTTCTCTGCCTTATCCAAGCTATCTGAAATCAGTACAATATCGTCCGCGAACCGAAGGTGACTGAAATTTTCACCGTTAATATTTATACCCATATTCTCCAACTCGACACTCTTGAACATATACTCCAACAAAGTGGTAAATAGTTTAGGGGAGATTGTGTCGCCTTGTCGTACACCGCGCTGCACTCTGAATCTCTCTGTCTCTTCATGGAGTCTTACGCTCGCTGTTGCATTTTCGTATATATGTTGCAGTATAGCAGAGTATCTGTGGTCTACTCGGCAGTCGGCAAGTGCTTTAAACATCTCACTGTGCTTGATGGAATCAAACGCCTTTTCGTAGTCCACAAATATTAACACGAGTGGCTTGTTGTACTCAACGGACTTCTCGATCAATGTCTTAATAACTTGCAGATGGTCATTTGTTCCGTATCCGGAATTAAAAAGAGTGAAGACCTTTGAATTAGTGCAGTGAAGTGATTAGTGTATTCTAAGTAGCTAATACAACATACAAGTGATTGGTGAGATAGAAACTAATAAATACCAGTGGATAATGTTTTATACTTGGTCATTGGTTTTTAAAAACGTTAAAGCATAATTGCTGGTTGGTCATATGTGACCAACGAAGACAAAAAAAATAATATCAATAAAAAGTTTATTAAGAGTCATGTGTCCAGAAAACAAAAAGCGCCACGTTTTCCAAGAAAGTGAATTGAAAATCATTTCATTACAATGTCCGGAAATACCCTTGAATCAAGTCCCCCCTCTCGATTTTGAGAATCACCACGGTCCCTAATAATATGTCTTGGCATGACCGTGTTGTTAACATCGCAAAATCAGAAAGCCAGATGCTAGGTTTTCTGTGAAAAGTTAGAGAGTTTCTTACTCCTGATCAACAGTTGACGACGGCTCAAATCCGACCTCTACTGGAGTATTGCTCGCACATTTAGAGTTCAGCACCAAGGCATTCTCTTCGTCTTCTAGATTTCATTTAGAAAAAAGGCAATTCGGTTAAAAAACAGCTTAACTCTTACAAATACCATTCACCCACTAGAACATAGAAAAATAGTTGCAGTTGTACCACCACTGGCTACATTCGGCCGAAGAACTCGGCACGCTGATCAGTCTGACCCATTTACTCTCAAGATTGACACTACAAGGACCACTCTTCATCTAGAATCCATCTTTTACAGGGCTGCTACGGAATGGAACAGGCTTTCAAAATCAACATTTCAAAAAGCGGGTACACAATTATCTCCTTTCTATAATCCCTACCCCTTCTAATAGTTGCAGTGCGGGTCGTCCGCGACCCACACGATAGGTCTAACCTTTTTGCGACTATTTTTAGTAAAAAAAAGGTACTTTAAGTATCTTTGAGATACATAAGTAAAGAATTAATTATTCATGGCTGAGTTAAATCTAGCCTTGAGAGATAAATAAATAGCAACATCTAATAGCTGTAACTTATTGCTGCAGTGTAGTAGTAAAGTCAGCAAAGTTACTTCATTTAATTTTGCGTATTTGACGACTTTAATATTGACATGACTTTCAAATACTTTATAAAATGCTCCATATATTTAACAAAAATCTTGGTTGTCATCCATCCACTCGGATAGAAGTTACCTTGTGAGCCTGGTGGTTCACCAGCTACAAAGGATTTGTTGTATTTAACCATGGTAAAAATGAAAAATAGTAGAATAACATTTTCTAGAACGTTCACGGCGAAGCAAACTGCAACGTTCAGCTGAAGTAACTGGTCCTATTTGACGCACATGCTTGCTTGCTATTACTTTGAGACACTCTTGCTATGAGCCCACACGATAGGTCTACCCTTTTTGCGACTATTTTCAGTAAAAAAAAAACTAAATTATGTATAACGCTAATAATTTATCTTTCCAAATCCCCAAATGTTGGGCGTCAATTATGTTTAACGAATTTATTTCTTACCCAATTATTGAAATGCCAATGTGTTACAAGAAAGACAGATGGTACATAATATATATAGTCACGCCTTTTTCCCGCAGAGGTAGGCAGAGACCACTTCCTTCCATTTTCTACGGTTTTTACACACATCCTTCGCCTCCTCTACTTTCATCAGGGCTCTCATGCATGCTCGTCGGTTGTTGGTACTCTTGACCTGGCCTTTCTTCAAAACAATGTTCATCTGATCGAGATAAGTTCGCCGAGGTCGACCTCTACCGACTTGTCCATTCACACTCGCCTAATAAATTTGTTTCGTTAATTTTCATTTACCCATCCTTTCTACGTTTCCAAACCATCTAAGCATTCCTTTATCTATCTTTGTAACCACATCTTCTTTTACACCACAGCGTTCTCTTATCTCACTATTTTTTACTTTATCCAACCGAGTCACTCCGGCTATACTTCTTAAACTACTCATTTCCGCAGCATTAATCCTATTTTCATGCTTCTGCTGCCAAACCCAACATTCACTACCATACGTAAGTGTAGGAACCAACACACCTCTATGCACAGTCAGACGTGCCTTTTTTGGCACTTTCTGGCTGTTCATAAAGCTAGTGCCTCATTTATTTGTTTTCCTGCCAACACCCTTCGATCAATGTCACTGTCATACTTTCCATCTCTTGTAAACTTTGAACCCAAGTACACAAATTCATTTACTTGTTCAACTCTTTCTCCCTCAATCAAAACTTTACAGTTTGTCATGCTTTCTTCTCTTTCAAAAAACCATTACTTTCGTTTTGCTTGCATTTATTTTTATCCCTTTGATTTTCAGGGCGTCATGCATAACATTAACCATCGCCTGCATCTCCTCTTCAGATGACGCTAATATAACTTGATCATCGGCGTAAAGAAGGCATAACATTAACCATCGCCTGCATCTCTTCTTCAGATGACGCTAATATAACTTGATCATCGGCGTAAAGAAGGCATTTGACAATTAAATCATTTTCAATCCATACGCAAATAAAATCAAATCTTTTAAATAATCGCCTATGTGTAAGGTAAACAGCCATGGCGAAGCCACACATCCCTGTCTCATACCTTTTTCGATGTTAAACCAGTCCGTGCAAGCTCCGTTTATCCTGACACAAGCAGAGGAATCCTCATAAAGTGATTTCAATGCTCGTATTAAACTACCGCTCACCCCATACATAGACAATGTCGACCACAATTCACTCCTCACCACTTTGTCATAGGCGTTTTCCAAGTCCATTAAAGCGCAATAGACCTTCTGACTTCTAGCCAAGAATTTTTCAACTATACCTTGTAATGAAAAGACCTGGTCCATACATCTCTTTCCTCTTTTAAATCCTGCTTGCACATCCCATATCATCTTCTTAGTTTCATTCGTTACTTTTTTAATCAATATCTTTGTATACAGTTTGCCGACTATGCTGAGTAAACTTATACCTCGGTAGTTCTTACAGTTAGTTCTTGCTGCGAACCTTTTCCCTTGTAAAGCGGCACGAAAATGGCCTTGCACCAGTCATCTGGTACGCTACCACTACTTCAACAAAGATTAAAAAGGTGGTACAGTAGACAAGCTACCACGTTTTGTTCAGCCTTTACCATTTTATCTGTTATCCTGTCATATCCAGCAGCTTAACCCAATTTTATACTGCTCAACGCTTTTACAATTTCTGTCGTAGTAATTTTACTTCCATTGCAACTTTTACTCATGTCTCCGAATAATTATTTATAATTTTGTCTAAATAAATATTAACTTCAATATGTTGGATAAGTACTATTGAAAACTCATTAACTTCGACACTTATATAAATATTTAGAACTAACTAACATTATTACTAACAGGTTTTTGTGAAAATGTGTTACAAAACATTTTGCTACATTTAATAAAAATGGTTTTAAACATCCCCTTTGTTGTATGGAAATTGTCTACGTAGGTCACTCTTTATACGTCTAAAGGCATTCAAACTTTGTTCCGGACGGAATGTGTTCCGGTGAAATTTCTGTCGGAAAACAATCTCAATAATTCCGTTCATATTGCTCTCAAACGCCCTTTGGTCCTTTTAACATACATATTATAAATATGCGGCATGCAACATGTATTTTTTAGTAATGAGATTGTCGGATCAGAGATATTAAAGTATGCAAATTGTTTTTGACGGCTCGTTTCTGTTTACAAGAGATCTCAATATATAGGGTGATCCATAAGTAATGGCACATAAGCCAAACTGTTTTAAACGAAAGCTCTTGTGTGGTTCGAAAAATGAATTGTAAATTTGAACTATTTTTTATGTTAAAGTGAAAATATTTTCAATTGCTTTCTTTTGACTTACCTTGCTAAATTCGTATAGTTTTCTTTCTTGATGGGGGCCCCGACTTCTTTAAGGATTGTAAACAGCACTTCACATAAATCAGTTTGAAAGAATTTACACAATTTCCGATGAAGGATAAGATGGCGACTAATGGCCCGAAATACAAATTGATAAGACGATAGCAGTCACAAGTGAGAATAATAAACTGTAGTGAATTCTTCGACGGCTTGGTGAAGACTCGTTTAAACGATGCGCCGTCGTGGTGACGATGATACTAATTAACAAGTTTGTCGATAGGTCAATTATTAATGTATTAAAATTAATTTGAGGTAATAATTTACGAAAGCTTTCCCAAACACAAACCGAATTAGAAACTCGTCTTCGTAAAATTGAAACATGAATTTAAAAGTGTTTTGTTAGAATTAGAAATGTTAACAGATCAAAAATATGCCGAAAAAAGAGTAAAGCAAAATCTTTATTATCAAATCGGAATTCTGTTAAATCTGTTTTCAAAATGATATAAATTTGCCAACTATAAACATAACCCAATTTGATGGAAATTGTGACAGTTGGTTGCAATTTCTTGACACATTTTCGGCTTTAGTTCATAATAATAATTCGCTAACAAAAAAGTGCGTGAGTGTCGTGGAACACTCGGTTGGAACGAAGTTCCTTTCGTAGTATATTATTATTGATAAACGGGTTTTGTTTCTCTCGCGCTTGTTTTTGCATTTTTCGGCATTGTTCCTGTTTTTGATGTTGTTTTTTAGTCAATTTGTCAAC
Source organism: Agelastica alni (assembly GCA_950111635.1). Taxonomy (NCBI): domain Eukaryota; kingdom Metazoa; phylum Arthropoda; class Insecta; order Coleoptera; family Chrysomelidae; genus Agelastica; species Agelastica alni. The sequence goes on along the minus strand of OX467719.1, from coordinate 19,871,178 downwards.
TTCTTTTTCTTTCATGTGCCCTATCTGGTCTCCCGAACGTTGGCTATCACTCTGGCTAGAGCATTTTGATCTTCTGCTAAGTGTATGAGTTCTCCTACTGAACGTATATTTCTCCATTCACGAATGTTCTTCAACCATGACTGTTGCCTTGTTCCAGGTTCACGGCGCCCCTCTATTTTCCCTTTCATTATAATTTGGAGTAGTTAATATTTATCTACTCTTAGTACGTGACCAAGATATGCAATTTTGCGGCATTTTATGGTGGTCATTAATTGCATGTCAGTTTTAGCCCTTCTGAGGACTTCCTCATTTGTTACATGGTCTGTCCAAGGTATGCGCAGCATCCTCCTGTGCTGCCACATCTCAAATGCCTCAAGTCGGTTCATTTTACTGATCTTGAGTGTCCACGTCACCGTACCATACAACAATATTGACCATATATAACATTCAGTCATCCGTTGTCTTAGCTTAAGGTTCAAATCATCATTGCAAAGAAGCGGTCTCATTTTATTGAACGCTGCGCGCGACATCTCTATTCTGCTTTTTATTTCTGTATCAGGGTCCAGTGTTTCCATTATGATGCTTTCGAGATATTTAAACTTTGTGACACGTTTTAAAGGGGTACCATCGAGGTTTATATTGACGTTATTCCTTACCGTACGACTCACTACCATGAATTTTGTTTTATTAGCGTTGATATTCAAGCCGTATCTTTTTCCAACTGTGTTAATTCTGTGTAGCAATGTTTGCAGATTTTCTATTGTGTCTGTTAGTATGACCGTGTTATCAGCATATCTAATTGTTGTTATGGGTAAGCCATTAATTTTAATTCCGCAGTGTCCCAGTTCTTCAAGAGCTTTTTTAAATATTCGGTCGGAATAGAGGTTGAAAAGCAGTGGAGAAAGTATACATCCCTGTCTTACTCTTTTTTGCATTGCAATATCGTCTGTTGTTATATTACCTACTCTTGCACTTGCTCTTTGTCCCCAATACAGATTCTTTATCAGCCGGATATCCTGTATATCTAATCGCTTTTCTTTTAACATTACCAGAACTTTATCATGGTGAATTCGGTCGAACGCTTTATCATAATCCAGAAAGCATATAAATACATCCTTACGTTGGTCTCGGCATTTTTGTAGTATCACGTTGTATCGTCCTATCCTAAAGTTGGGAGTGTCTTCATGCAGCCTAACACAAGCAGTTGCATTTTCGTAAACATGTTTGATGATGTCTGTGTATCGACTGTCAATTCTGCAGTCGACCATAACTTTGAACATTGCACTGTGGTCGATCGTGTCGAAGGCTTTTTTATAGTCGATGAAGACGAGAACTAGGAGTTTGTTGTATTCTAGACACTTTTCAATGAGTACCTTGACTGTATGGAGGTGATCATTAACACCGTATTCGGCACGGAATCTTGCCTTCTCTCGTGTTTGGTACAAATCAAGCTTTGCTGTCAGCCTTTTGGCTATAATTCTCATGAACAGCTTATACAATTGAGAAAGCAGGCTGATAGGTCGGTAATTCTGGATCTTTGCTTTATCCCGTTTCTTATGGATCAATAAAAGAACAGCTTTTTTTTCCATTTCTCGGGTGTTATACAGTTTCGTATACATGCATTAAATAATTTACATAATAATTTTAAGAATGTAGCTCCTCCCATTTTAATGTGTTCGATGCTGATAATATAAAATAAAATATTTTTAATTTTACAATAATATGAAGAAACCAAAATTTTAAATTAAAATTTTGATGCTGTTTTTCAGGATTTAGAAGTAAAAACTTTATTAATTTTCATTGGTGTATCCTTACTGTTGAAAAGAAAATTATTGAAAATTTAAATTTGTGCTAAAAGCTTTCATAATTTGTTTATAGGTTGAAAAAAATACAGTCGATAATAAAATTAAATTTTAGAAAGTTTTCTCTCGCATCTGCTTTTAATGCATGACAGTGTTTAACTAAAATTTCCAAATTAAAACTCTATTTAATTTAATTAAGTCCAGATGAATTTTGCAACAAATTGAATTGTAAGTTTTAAGCTTGAAATATCTCGAAACTTTCATTGAATTACCAGTTTTTCGTTGTTTCGTTAAAAATGTTTTATAGCTAAACGAAAAATTTACTCGACGTTTATTAAAAAAGTGGTGACAAACTTTAAATTAGTATATTTTACAGGAGATAAGAAGTGAAATGGCCAATAATACTTCAATGAATTAAAAAAATATCCATAAACTTTTTAAATAAATCTTTAATTATTATTTTTTTATTTTAAAATAAAAATGCCTTCGTCAGATAATAATTAAAATAAATGTGTTTTAAATTATGACGGTTTTTTTTACCGAATAATATTATTTTTATTTTGGAAATGGTCTTTTTGAGACACATTTATAGTAAAATAGATAAACTAATATCAGTGGTCTGGGTGCGACCCGAGAGGTCCACACGACTAACTTCCCAGAGCAAGGAATGAAAAAATACCATATGTTTTGTTATTATAATTATTATTATTAAAATTATTATAAATAATGATTTCAAATTGTTTAAAACAGCTTATAATTGTCATAAACAATATTCTGTTTAAATCAACCGTATTCTTTCAAACTTTTTCTTATCATTTCATAAGCAATTGTTTATAACAATTGAAATTTTTTTTATATTTATTATTATCAATAATCATTTGCTTGTAACAATAACAATTCCTATTTTTGTTTTTATAACTATCTCTTTTTATGAAATATTGTCATCATATTTTTTATACAAATATTCCTAACATACAATAATCATATTATATAGAAGATCCTAAATTCTGTATTAAAAATAGTATAATTTATAAATTGCAAAATTCAGGGGGTTTACCATTTTTTTCAGTTTTTTGATTCTTCAAAAAACAGCCTGCCCAATGTTGCTAAAAATCTAATCAGTACTAAGTTGCGTAATTATGCGTCGAATGCAATTGGTCCTACGTCGATATCATTTTTTGTACTCGAGATAATCAAAAGAAAAATGATTCCGAACGCACATACGAACATACGCACATAACTACATACACACACAGACGTCCACTTAAAAACTATTGTATTCGACCCTGAGGAACTTAAAATGTGGAGATATGTCAAATTCGGGATTAGCAAAATCGGACCCAATACTATAACTTCCCGCTGGAAAGTTAAAAACTTTAAAAACCACTCAATATTTTATTGACAACATTAAAAGCATAGTCCGCAAACTGTATGCAAAAATATTGATTAAAATAGTGACGCATGAAGCTGAGAAGATGATATGGGATGTGCAAGCAGAATTTAGAAGAGGAAGAAGATGTATGGATCAGGTCTTTTCATTACGAGGTGTAGACGAAAAATTCTTGGCTAAAAGTCAGAAGGTCTATTGCGCTTTTAAAGACTTGGAAAATGCCTGTAACAGAGTGGTGAGGAGTGAATTGTGGTCGACATTATCTAAGTATTGGGTGAGCGGTAGTTTAATACGAGCACTGGAATCACTTTACAAGGATTCCACTGATTGTGTTAGGATAAACGGAGCTTACACGGACTGGTTTAATATTGAAAAAGGTGTGAGATAGGGATGTGTGCCATCGTCATGGCTGTTTAACTTATACATAGACGATTGTTTAAAATATTTAAAATGGATTAAAATGGATTAAAAATGAATAATTTGATTTTCAAATGCCTTCTTTACGCCGATGGTCAAGTCATAATAGCGTCATCTGAAAAGGAGTTGCAGGTGATGGTTAATGTTATGCATGAAATGTATAAATGTAAGGAAAACAAAAGTAATGGTTTTTGAAAGAAAAGAAAGCATGACAAACTGTGAAGTTCTGATTACGGGAGAAAGAGGGGAACAAGTAAATGAGTTTTTATACCCGGGTTCAAACTTTACGAGAGATGGAAAGTATAACAGTGACATTGAGTGAAGGGCGTTGGCAGGAAAACAAAAGAATGGGACACTGCATAGCTTTATGAACACCCAGAAAGTGTCAAAAAAGGCACGTCTGGCTGTGCATAGAGTAGTGTTGGTTCCTACACTTATGTATGGTAGTGAATGTTGGGTTTGGAAGAAGAAGCATGAAAATAGAATTAATGCTGAGAAGATGAGTAGTCTGCGAAGTATAGCTGGAGTGACTCGGTTGAATAAAGTAAATGTATTTTGTAAATGCATTTCCCACCCCATGAAAAAACACACGCACACACACACACGCACACACACACACGCACACACACACGCACACACACACACACACACACACACACGCACACACACACGCACACACACACGTACACACACACGCACACACAACTTAACGTCACTATGACTAACAGCACTGCGTGCGTGCTGACTTCATCGACCATATCTGGACATTAGGTCTTTACAAGACATTGAAAATTTTGTTTAAATTTAAATTTATTTAAACAACTGAGACATGGCGTAAGAACAATGTAACTGATACACCCGGTATATGCGAGCATTGGTTATATTTGGTATTTATGATTTAAAAAAGATGGAAAAGATTACAAAAATATTACACGTTGTCTTTACGTGTCTAAAAATAAACGTTTCAATAACAACACAAGAATATGCGTCGAATTTGTAGTTGTTTTATCGACGAAAGTTTAAAGAAAACAACGCCGAATAAACTTTTTATTACACTGAACCGTTCTCAGTTTGAAAACTTTAAGCGTAAGCAAATAAAACTTTTTTATTTATTTTACACTGTGACAGCCGAAAACTCGTGGGCAGAGGTTCTTAAAACTTTACTGCCCAAGGTACAATTGATTAAAGAGCCAACGCGGGACAGAGATGGACTTGATGTTCTTCGAAATTCATTTAAGAGGGTGTGAATCACGGAACGGTAAAAATAAGCTTAGGTATTTGAAGGTCGTTGAAATAAATTCATTTTTTTTTACTTTTTAAGTTTCGAGTAAATTTAAAATTGTTTTTCTTAGGTTAGGTTAAAACGGTAGTTCGGAGGGAACCCACTTAGCCCTTTTGGCCCGTTTTGATACCGTAATGGACGGCGGTGCCTTTCCCCTCTACCGTGAGAACCAGTTGGAACTTTTAATAAAAAGTGTGAGGTCCTTGATGAGCTTTAACTGAGCTGAGATCAGTTAAATCATCAAAGTTCGGTTGCACTAGTATAGAAAGCCGTTTTCTGCTTAGGACAGGGCAGTGGCAGTGTACCATTGTTTCCTCCTCTTCCTCATCGCTACAGCTTCTACAGAAGTCGTGTTGTAGCTCTGCGATTCCCATGCGCCGTGCATGGGATCCACCTGCACAATGTCCTGTTATGTCCCGATCGCATTTCCAATGGACTCCCTGGATAGAGTTAAAACATCATTAGTTCGACGTAAATCCAATTTAGTCCATATGTGTTTCGATGATGTGCATGTGGGTTCATTTTGCCACCTCAAGTTGGCTTTTTGGACTAATTTGCTGTGCAGGAGGAGCCTGTAATTTGCAATCGGTACTAATTGCTGAGATGAAACAGATACAGCTGGGAGGGTGGTGTCCTCTCTTGCTAGCTCGTCCGCCTTACAGTTGCCTAATAGGTCCCTGTGTCCGGGTACCCAAACAATGTGAACTCTAAACTTAGTTCCTAGCTTATTCAGGGCGGCACGGCATTACACCGCTGCCCTAGAGTAGACTGAGTTCAGTGATTCCATAGCAGCCTGGCAGTCGCAAAGAATGGATATCTCGCTGAACTTTTGTTATTGTTTTGATTACAAAATATTATTTTTTTTGAAAAAAAACTCCCACAGGTGCCTCAGTCATACTTTCATCTATATATATATATATATGACTGAGGCACCTGTGGGAGTTTTTTTTTCAAAAAAAATAATATTTTGTTGATTGATTACAAAATATTATTTTTTTTGAAAAAAAAACTCCCACAGGTGCCTCAGTCATACTTTCATCTATATATATATATATATATATATATATATATATATATATATATATATATATATATATATATATATATATATAGATGAAAGTATGACTGAGGCACCTGTGGGAGTTTTTTTTTCAAAAAAAATAATATTTTGTAATCAATCAACAAAGTTTCTCCATCGGACTCTATTTCTGGCAAGCATTTTGACTTATTGCCATGATTTATTCATTTTTCGTATTTCACTTAATATCGATCTTCTCCAGGTTGTCTTTGGGCGGCCCCTAGCGCGGCTACCTTGGGATTCCACTCCAGGGCCATTCAGGCTATATTATTTTCAGGTTTTTTAAGGGTGTGACCCAGCCATCCCCATTTGCACTTCCGTATCTCTGTGTCGGTCGGATTCTGGTTTGTTCTTCTCCAGAGCTCTTCATTTGAAATGCGGGCCGGCCAGAAGATACGTAATATCCTGCGTAGACATTGGTTCACAAAAACTTGCAGAGCCCTGGATGAGCTTTTAGTGGTTTTCCATGTTTCGCACGTACAGAAGAACAGATTTTACGTTTGTGTTGAAGATACGTAGTTTTGTGTTGGTGGTGTATGCTCTCGAACTCCAGACCCTGCTAAGCATTCCAAAAGCTCTTCTTGCTTTTTGTATTCTGGTTTTAATACTTTCATCTATGCTGGAAAAAAATTGTTAAAATCCAACCAAAATTACGCCGTCAAAATTATTTCTGCCAAACCTCTGCAGAACCGATTTTGGAGCTATTTTATCCACTGATTCGAGCTTCCTCGCACAAATGAGTTGTTCCATTCAAAATTATGAAGAAAAACACTGAAGCTGATAAAATAAAATTTAGACGGGAGATTAAATTATTGGCAGTTACAAATTATTTTAATTATAACTGGACATAACTGGACGTTAAAACAAATGGCATATATTTTTTCTCAATCCGTTTCATTTTAAAGAAATATTTAAAGCAGACACAAATACTACTTTAAGTTTATCAACAAAATAAAATAAATGGATTCGAAAAATAAATCGTGCGGTCGGGAGAACCCCGTAAGGAACGAAGTTCCATACGTTTCTTCTTCAACTCCGAATGTAATTCGAAATGAAATCTGTGTATTTCGACTTTTATTTTATATTATTTTTTTAAGGCAAATCATCTTAAGGAACGAATTATATCGGAAAGTTTCATTCAATATTTCAGGAAATTACTGATAATCATACAAAAGATACATAATACCTGGCAAGATTTAAATTCGACGTTTCACTTTTTTGTATCTTTTTGATGTGTAACATCTTTCGCAGACGACGGCACACTTGTCTCAACTTTTACATCCCATCGATCACTTTCGGCGAATGATACAAATAGACTCAGGAACAGGTTGATTCCATCAATGGAGATCTTGAAGCATTCGTCGAGTGGGGAACCAACAATCCTGTTCAGTTAAACGCCCAGAAAACACAAAGCGTCACGTTTACCAAGAAAGTGAATTCCTCAAATCTTTCCTTTGCATTGTCCTGAAAAACCCTTAAATCAAGTCCCTCCATCTCGATTTTGGAAGTCTAATAATATGTCTTGGCATGACCATGTCGCTAACATCGCAAGGTCAGCAAGCCAGAGGTTTTCTTTGGAAGGCTAGAAAGTTTTTTACTCCTGATTAGCTGTTGACGACGTACAAGGCTCAAATCCGACCTCTACTGGAGTATTGCTCGCACATTTGGGGTTCAGCGCCAAGGCATTCTCTTCGTCTTCTAGATTCCATTCAGAAAAGGATCATTCGGTTAATAAACAGCTCAACTCTCACAGATACCCTTCACCCACTAGAAGAACATGGAAGAATAGTTGCAGACCAGGCATTACTCTACAGATATTTTCATGGCAGATGCTCCAGAGAAATAAAAACTCTTGTACCACCACTGGCCACATTCGGCCGAAGAACTCGGCACGCAGATCAGTCTCACCCATTTACTCTCAATATTGAGACTACAAGGACCAATCTTCATCAAGAATCCTTCATTTTACAGGGCTGCTACGGAATGGAATAAGCTTCCAAAATCAATTTTTCCAGAGAACTATGAGCTGCAACTTTTTAAAAAGCGGGTCCACAATCATTTCCTTTCTATATTCTCTCCCCCTTCTAATAGTCGCAGTGCGGGCCGTCCTAAGCCCACACGATAGGTCTACCCTTTTTGCGAGTATTTTCAGAAAAAAAATCAATAATTTTTTTTGACAATATCATTAATTTTCTCGTCAGTAATTTTATTCCTATGTTAAGAATTATTTTTTACTTTTTAGTTTGATTAACTCTAAAGGCGTGTTTTTTAGTTTTTTTAAACTAATAAAAATATGTATTAAATGGTAAAAGCACATAAAAGAATATATCGGCCGGGAATCGAACCAAAGTAGCCCGCGTGGCAGGCGAGCATTTTACCACTGAACCACCGATGCATTTCGTTACGTGACGATTTCTACTAAATCGCACTACCCGTGAGCCGCGTTAAAGTACTTCGTTCCAAAAATAACATAATTATGATCGGCGTCTAAAGCAAACACAATCGACTCTTCATATTAAAATTAAAAATAAATGTAATGTTTGTATCGCTGTTTACCATGTATTCGAAATATTTTTTTACCAGAATAAGAAAGTGGTAATTAGTAATTACTCTTTAAAGATTTACTTTAATAGGTAATAGGTATTTGTTGTTAGCGTTAAAAATATTGAATTTTCGGCACATTTCCGGACAATTTTTGAGTCTATTGTCCGTGATGCCAAAGCTTGACTATTTGATCTAAAAAGAATTGTTTTTTTTTATATCCTCGTCTTAGATTTTCAACATCACAAGCGTTTTTGGCATGGACTTTAGCTTGAAAGACCGAGGCATGTCTCCCCAATCAGTTTGATTGCGCATATTTGGGTTTTGAAGAACAGACGCCTGAGCCAGTTCCTTCGCTGGTTTTTGATCCAACCATCAAGACATTAACTACGGAGGCTTTTCAATTTTACCTAATTAACATATAATTAAAAAATAAAACACCTCCTAAGAAGTCTGAGTAATCCAAAGAATACAGTAAAATTTTTAAGGAAAAAATTTAAAGGCTGAACTAAAAATACATCTTTAAACATCAATAAGAAAACTTACAATAATTTAACAAAACTCACCAATTGTATTTTTAACTTAAATACAAACAAAGTGTGCACAAATATTAAATTAAAATTATAATTATTACCAACGAAGAATTGACGTTTTGAACGAAACCAAGAATTTTATATCATTAAACAATTCGCTTATTAGTATAATGTTCGTTTATCGACCCACATAAAACTTAACAAATATGTTAGGACCGGCTTTTACTGCTAAACTTTTTAATCCAATTATCAAAGTTAGCCTGATGGTTTTACAAAGGAAAAAAATTCCGTTACAGGTACAGATTTCTATCTCCTGCTTTACGCCCCGAATTTAATTTGACCTCTTTTAGATCCGGCACTACAATTATTATAGTCCAAATAAAAAAGTTTACATACATCGCGACTGCTCTAAAGTTTAGAACATTGCACAATATTTTTACCATTAAGATCCCAGAGTTCATTCAATGGAGAATCATTATTAATTCTAACTCCAACTCTGCTTAAACTTTTGCTCGCTCAATAAAACCATGATAAAAGAGAGCTTTTTTAATTAATTTTTAATGACTAAGCTTTTAAGTATTTTTAGGTTCCTACTCTGTTTAATACTTTAAGAAGTTTAACCACAAAATCATACATACTTTGCACACCTATTTTTTAACAAACTTTTTTTTTAATAAAAAAAATATTTATCTTTATTTAAACTATAATTCTTAAGCAATTAAAAAAAAGAGCGTGCGTACAGAGTACCCGTATCAGAAATAAAACTTCTTTGGCTAAAATAATAATAATCTGTAAGATTTTCAAATCAATAGTTAAAGATAATAAATAAAAGTTTAAAAAAACTAAAAACACGCTTTTAGAGTTAATCAAACCAAAAAGTAAAAAATAATTTTTAACATCAGAATAAAATTACTGACGAGAAAATTAATGTCACTGTTCTAAAAGCGTGGGGTGCTTTGTATGACATTTTTTAACCAACTCTGCGTTTCGGAATGAAAGCACCCCCACGCTTTTAGAACAGTGACATTAATTTTCTCGTCAGTAATTTTATTCTGATGTTAAAAATAATTTTTTACTTTTTGGTTAGATTAACTCTAAAAGCGTGTTTTTTAGTATTTATGAACTATAATTTATTAAAAAATTAACACTATACTTTTATGCAACACAAAATACAAACTACCATTTGTATTACTGCAAATTGCTAGAGGCGCCATCTACCAGATAATAGGAAAACTACTTATTTTGGAAAGTAGAAAACTGTCGCGTATTTTTGTTTCGTTAAATAAAATATTTCCTTTATTTTTGCAATACTATGACATTGGAACTGCACGACTGAATCCTGGCGAAACTAATCAGGATAATCGGATATTGTGATCAAATTATTGCATTGTCGTCGCCCTTGACAAGTGTGCGAAGTTTAAATTAAATCTGATCGCTTAAAGTAGGGCAAAATCAAGGCCAAAGAGTCAGTTACAAACATACAGGTAAAACTTATACGACCTTGTTTAAAATTAAAGACTGCATAAAAGATAACAAATGAGATATTGTAGGTATTCAAAGGATTGAGGCATGGCCCCAAAATAAAAAAGTTTTGTTTTGTTTTGAAAATGAAAATTTATCTCATTAAATTTGAAGAACGAGTCGTATTTGAAGGGATTATTTATTGAACAAATCAAAGGAAGAACAATTTAATTCATTAGTATTTCATTAACATGAGGAGAAAAGAAGGAAATTTAATTATTAGAAAATGTACAATTATTGAAAACGCAGTTTTTGTAAATGAATCGGGCAGCAGAAACACTTGATGTCTCTTCCAAGTCATTGATTGATATTACATTGCTTGATGTTGAGCATGCGGCAGTCGATGAACTAGCAATGCATGATGCTGATGTGTTTGTTCTTAATTTTTTGAAAATATTTTTATGATGCTCTGCATCAATGTGTAGATAAGGCTTCAGCGAAGATGCTGTTGCATGGCCTGTTATCTTAATAGCTTCTTGTTCCTGAAAAACTTTCTTTACCATATGAGAAACTAAAAACGAGCGACTTAAATGATTGCAAGTTTTCGTTTTTTGATGTCGAGACCACATTTTTCTGCTGATTTTTTCAACCATTCGCCTATTTCATTCTGGCCCACTGGTGAATTTTTATACCATGCAGCATTCAGCTTTTTCCAGAAAGGATTTGGGGTAAAAAAGTCTATCGGCGGTTATATTTTGACCGCGTTGTGAAATTAGCTTGTTATATAGTCTTATGGGGCATCGATCGGGGTTTTTAATGTTGGGTGTCAACCATATGGTGTCTGTTCACTTTTTATTACCACCATGGCAGGTTTTACTGAATATCGGATTATTTTCCAATCGTCCAGTTTCTTCACCTGCATTATTAATTTCTTTTCTGAAATTAATAATGTAATTAATACCTTCACCTCCGCGCCAGACTAATTCATAAGAAATTATGTAAAAAAACTTCATTTGTAGTTCTAATGGCGTTTTTTCATCACAAGAATCGATTATCCTCGTATATTCTTCTTCCTCTAGTGCGGCAGCACTCTGCTTTCTTTTATCCGCACATCTTTGCAACTCCTTCCTTTTTACATTTCTTGCATCTCTTCCTTTTTTAAATTCAATATCCTGAAACGGATTAAAGCAGATTTTGTATTCAGAATAATATTTCTCTTGTATCTGTTTGGCAGTTAACATTCCAAATAGTTTTCAGCGAATATTTTTTGTAGTCTTCGCCATTAGATTTCTTCATATTCGCTCCCCAGTCTCCAAGAATTTCTGCAATTTCTTGAAAAGACGTATCACTTTCAAGTTTGTAGTTTCTGAAATTGCAAAACTGTTCAAACTGATTCCGTATGGATTTTTCTGTCTTCACAGTATTTAGTGAAGTGAAATTCTGTATTAACTTTTCAATATTTTCTTGGCCAAATCGGTCCGCACTCATTTTCAAATAAACTTTTAAATGGATAAAAATATATTTTAACCTTGTATAAGCCAGTTCAATAGAATCGACGCGGTAAAACTTATAGTTTTGACAGTTCAAAGGTAAACAATGTTTTATCAAGGACCAGGCACTTTTATCAGTATAAAACCGAATGATTGGCTATAATAACCCGATATTATTGGTTGCTTTGCCAAAAACGTCACATTTTGACAAGTGAAAAAAAAATCAATTAAAAAACTCTCGGTCAAAATAAACACCGACTCTGGTGAAGAGCAAGCCATTTTCGCAGAATGCAGCAGCTCTAAATTAAATTTTGAAAGTGAATGTTTAAAGTTGTCGCTCAAAACTTTTAGGAAACTTTTAGTCTCGCAATAAAAAACACCATTGTGGAAAATTATGTCTTTTTTTCTCGTAATTTCGATTAGTTAAATTTTCGTCAAATAGACGTAAAGTTGTCAATTAAAAATCAATAATGTACTCTTTCTTTTTGGAAAAAAAGGTTATATTTGAATAAAAATACTTCTCAAGTTCTTCTCTCTGTTTTTTTTTGCTGTTCGTTGTTACGTTTTTGTTGGTAATATTAAGAGATATTAAGAGACAAATAAAACTGTTCAATTGTACCAATAACACAAAATATAAAGGCTTAAAATTAGGTAAAACAAAGGAATAAAAAACAGTGAGCCAGATGAAACTTATAGATATATGAACTGTTATGGTTTAGTGAGGATACTTAAATATAATCAGTTAAAATTAAATGTCACGGTTTGACGTAGATGAATAATGGTTTGCGGTGCTCGTACGCAAAAACTATTGATTTAACGTAAAAAAAGGTAATTGCATAAATTGTAGAAATTTTTTTTTAGTTTTACTTTGTATATAAATGTTTTTATCGTGAAATAAGTCGGACATGAGATATTGTCAAAAAATTGCTTTTAGGCGCCATCTTTCCAATATAGCGGTGCGAGCAGCGAAGATACAAGGTAGCAAAGTTAAAATTCAGAAAGAGCACGTCGAAATCTATACATACATACATACATATTGTCTCGCCTTTTTCCATTAGTGGAAGGCAGAGGCCACTTCCTTCCACTTGCTACGGTTCTTACACACATCTTTTGCTTCCTCTACTTTCATCAGTGCTCTTATGCATGCTCGTCGGTTGTTGGTACTCTTGACCTGGCATTTCTTCAAAACAATGTTGATCTGATCGACATATGTTCGCCCAGGTCGAGCTCTACCGACTTGTCCATTCACACTCGCCTTATAAATTTGTTTCGTCAATCTTCCTTCATCCATTCTTTCTACGTGTCCAAACCATCTAAGCATTCCTTTATCTATCTCTGTAACCACATCTTCTTTTACACCACAGCGTTTTTTTATATTACTATTTTTTACTTTATTCAACCGAGTCACTCCAGCTATACTTCTCATACTACTCATCTCTACAGCATTAATCCTATTTTCATGCTTCTTCTGCCAAACCCAACATTCACTATCATACATAAGTGAGGAATTGAACCCAAGTACACAAATTCATTTCCTTGTTTCACTCTTTCTTCTCTTTCCAAAACCATTACTTTCGTTTTGCTTACATTTATTTTCATATCTTTGATTTTTAGGGCATCATGCATAACAATAACCATCACCTGTAACTCCTGTTCAAATGACGCTAATATGACTTGATCATCGGCGTAAAGAAGGCATTTGACGATCAAATCATTCATTTTCAATCCATATGCACTCTTTTTCAAATATTTTAAAACAATCGTCTAAGTATAAGTTAAACAGATGTCGAAGCCACACATCCATGTCTCACATTTTTTTCAATGTTCAGTGTTCAGTGTTCAGTGCTCGTATTAAACTACTGCTCACCCCATACTTAGACAATGTCGACCACAATTAACTTGTTACCACTCTGCCATAGGCCTTTTTCAAGTCTATAAAAGCGCAATAGACCTTCTAACTTCTAGCCAAAAATTTTTCGACTATACCTCGTAATGAAAATACCTGATCTATACATCTCCTTTTACTTCTAAATCCTGCCTGCACATCCCATATCATCTTCTCAGTTTTATTCGTTACTCTTTTAATCAATATCTTTGCATACAGTTTGCCGACTATGCTGAGTAAACTAATATTTCTTACAGTCCTGCTGCGAACCTTTTCCCTTGTAAAGCGTCACGATAACGGCCTTGCACCAGTCGTCTGGTACGCTACCATTCCTCCAACAAAAGTTAAAATCTATAAAATTACTCATTCTTAAAACTCCCGAAAAACTTTCCACGTAAAACCACTAAATGACTGTACTAAATGTGAAGTTGTGAGGACTGAAAGTTGACACACTGAAGAGTACGGAATACTAAACCTTTTCTTTAAATGCTTTTAAAATATTTTAAACTTACTGCCATATTATAATACCATAAAGTAATTACGCTTTGAATTAAAAGTAAATATTTTTAATAAAACGAATCATAAAGTAATGTGAAATATAAAACCGGACGATAAACCAGCGGTTCTCAAACTTTTGTTATTCACGCCCCCCTATTTTAATTTAAAAAATGTTGCGCCCCCCAATCCGTAGACCTAGGAATTTGAACTAAAATAGGCAACTTTGTTTCGTCGAGAGCGCCAAAGATGCTGTCGGAAAGTTCGCGGCGTTCGTGCCACGTATTCAAGCTTCCTGATCTTTCTCGAACTGTCTGAACGCGACTATAAATACAGAAGCGCACATACGGTATTCTCAGTCTCTCAGTGAAGGTGTTTTAACACTAAGCAAGCATTATTGTGAAGTGTGAGTGTATAAGTAGATGTAGTATGGATAAATTTTTAAAACGAAAACTTGAGGATGACGGGGCTTGTACATCGGCAGGTTTAGGTGGAAATCGTCCGAAATCTAAAACAAGAAAATATGACCCATCATACCTAAATTTGGGCTATACTAGCCTTGAAGTAGGTGGCGAAGAAAAACCACAATGCGTTATCTGTTTAAAAGTATTGGCTGCAGATAGCATGAAACCAAATAAATTACAGAGGCATCTAGAAACGCTGCACAGAGAATATGTCAATAAACCGCGAGATTTTTTTGTGGAGAAATTCAGATTGTTTAAAAAACAAAAATCCAGCTTCCATAGAGTACTGGCAGTAAATGAGAAGGCTCTCTTGGCATCATATAAAGTGGCAAACAAAGTAGCTAAATGCAAAAAACCGCACACTAT
The DNA here is from genome assembly GCA_950111635.1 of Agelastica alni. Classification (NCBI taxonomy): domain Eukaryota; kingdom Metazoa; phylum Arthropoda; class Insecta; order Coleoptera; family Chrysomelidae; genus Agelastica; species Agelastica alni. Next base: position 19,855,974 of record OX467719.1, on the reverse strand, counting down.
TGCAGAGCAACTTATTTTACCCGCTTGCAAAGACATTGTAGAAATAATGTTTGGTGAAAATTTTACTTCACAACTTAACAATATTCCCCTGTCAAATGATACAATCTGTCGACGAATTAACGATATATCAGTTGATATGCAGCAGCAGCTTGAATCTGAGCTTACTGGAAACTTGTTTGCTATACAACTTGACGAAGCAACTGACTCTAGTAATGATTCCCATTTGATTTGCTACATTAGATTCTGTCAATGTTTTAAAATATGTAAAGATTTATTGTTTTGTAAACAGATTGAAGGAAGAACTACAGCCACCGAGTTGTTCAAGATTACAAATGATTCTATTACTAAAATGAATTTGCAATGGAAAAATTGTGTTGCGATTTGCACCGATGGAGCTCAAGCCATGTCTGGTAAATACAACAGTTTACAAGCGCTAGTAAAAAAGGAATCCTCAGAAATTATCTGGACGCACTGCATGATACATCGGGAAGCGTTAGCATCAAAATCTAAGCTAAGCCCTGGACTAAACATGATTTTGACAGTAGTTATTGAAGTTGTTAACTTTATAAAAACCAGACCACTAAAAACAAGGATGTTCTCTGTTCTGTGTGAAGATATGGGAGCTGAGCATCAATCTTTGTTGTTTTATTCCTCATCTAGATGGTTGTCATGCGGTAAGACGGTTAAGCGTGTCTTTGAATTAAGAAGGGAAATAGCGATATTTTTAAGCGAGGAAGGTCACAAGCATTCAACAGATTTTTTCGACAAATTATTTTTACTGAAGCTTTCTTATTTAGTAGATATTTTTGAAAAACTTAATATACTTAATCTTCAGCTGCAAGGAAAAGACGTATTTATATTTGATTTAAGTCAAAAGATTGATACTTTTTGTAAGAAATTGCAGTTATGGCATAACAAATTGAAAGAAAAAAGTTTGGAAATGTTTCCCACATTTTGCGATTTTGTGCAAGATTCCCCATTGGAAGATATTCATAAAGCTGTGATGCTAAAAACCATAGGAAGCCATTTAGAAAACTTAACTGAGAATTTCAAGCGATACTTCTTTGCAGAGAAAGATATCAAGTTGTCAGACTGGAGCTGGGTTTTAAATCCATTCGAAAATAGACCTGTCGGACTATCACTGCAAGAAAAAGAACAACTGATAGATATTTCAACAAATCCCTTACAAAAATCAAACTTTGTTAACAAATCTTTAACAAACTTCTGGACTGAACTTCCGAACGACTACTCCGTTATAAAAGCCAAAGCGCTTAGAATTCTGTTGCCTTTTCCAACGTCCTACCTTTGTGAAACTGGATTTTCTGCACTTGCTGTCGTGAAATCTAAATACAGAAATAAACTTCAAGTAGAAAATGAACTCAGAGTGGCCATCTCTAACATAGAACCAAATTTAGAGAAGTTATGCGCCTTAAAACAACCTCATGTTAGCCATTAGTCCTTAGAATGTTTCTTTGTCATCATTAAGTAAGTAAAATTTCAATAAAGATTTTTTAAAAATCTATCTGCAGCATTTTATCATTACCATTTTATTTTTAATCTTTATTTGAGATCAACTTGCAAAAATCAGTACTTAATACTCACTTAAAATACTCCTTTTGATTGTCAAAATTAATGGGTATAGGGGTATTCACTATCGTTAGACTAGAGACTTTTGTGCTAACAACAACTAAAACCCAATTTTGTGGAAAAGGATAAGACAATTTTAAATTAATCTTGCCGGAAATAATGACAAATTTGCCGTCCCTCATTTGTATATTACGAGTTCTGCTAATTGTTAATTGTTGGAGGCGCAGTTAATTCGAGGTTGGAAAGATCCAAGTTAAAGTTGGAACATTAATTGTTATAATGAAGGTCGAAGTTACATAAGCTGGTGGATAAGAAAACAGGAGAATATTAAATAATTTTAGAATAGGCGATAAATCAGTTACAAGAACATTACACACATGCCTACAGTCAAGCAATAAATTCGAGAATAAACAGTTATAGTGGTTGTGTGGTAAGTATTACACATATTTGAGTAATTACCTTAAGTGGTATTAAAGAAAATATGCAATATGTTTTATTTAACTAAGTAACTTTAAATATAGTGTCAAGAAATGTTTAATTCAAATAACTAAACTAAAACTAAGTATTTTAAATACTTCTGTTACTATTTTTTAAAAGACCACCTGTTTTCTTACTTACTTACTTACTCCATGGCTTACAACCCTGGGTGGGTCTTTGCCGACTTCACAATATTCCTCCAACGCTGTCTGTCTGTTATAACATCTAAGGGTTCATCAATACTCATTGTCCTTAGTTCTTTGGCAATATTATCTTTTTATCGAAGGCGTGGGCGACCTAATGGTCTTTTTCCTACTGGTGCTTCTTCCCATGCAAGTTTAACTTTGCGGTCATCTGGTAGTCTCGCACAATATCTGAATCTCCATGCAAATCTATCAGCTCTTTGTTGGTACGGATTCTGTATCGCCCTGTTGATGTATCAAAAATCGGGCCATATATTTTTCTACCTTTCGAAGACATGAAGACGCTCTTTATTGGTTTTTAACAATAAATTAATGAGCGAGTCTACTAATAAACAAAAAACCATATGGAATTTAGTCGATCAAGATCCTGGTAGAAGTAAAAGCCATAAAGATATAGAATTAGTTGACAAAGACAAGACAAGTAGTACGGCCCCTAAAGAAATTGCAAATATTTTTGGGAAATATTTTGCCAATATTACTAAAGAGTCTTTAACAACTCACTTTGGTAGCTCTAGATCAAATAGCTGTACTGTGTCTAACATGGCAAACCAAACTTAATTTTTTAGTCCGGTCATGTCATGTCGAAAAATTCTTGGCTAGAAGTCAGAAGGTCTATTGCGCTTTTATAGACTTGGAAAAGGCCTATGACAGAGTGGTGAGAAGTGAATTGTGGTCTACATTGTCTACGTATGGGGTGAGTGGTAGTTTAATACGAGCACTGAAATCACTTTACAAGGATTCCACTGCTTGTGTCAGGATAAACGGAGCTTGCACGGACTGGTTTAACATCAAAAAAGGTGTGAGACAGGGATGTGTGGCTTCGCCATGGCTGTTTAACTTATACATAGACAATTGTTTAAAAGATCTGAAAGAGAATGCGTATGGATTAAAAATGAATGATTTGATCGTCAAATGCCTTCTTTACGCCGATGATCAAGTCATATTAGCGTTATCTGAAGAGGAGTTGCAGGCGATGGTTAATGCTATGCATGATTCCCTGAAAATCAAAGGGATGAAAATAAATGTGTGCAAAACGAAAGTAATGGTTTTTGAAAGAGAAGAAAGCATGACAAACTGTGTGGTTTCGATTGAGGGAGAAAGAGTGGAACAAATTAATGAATTTGTGTACTTGGGTTCAACATTTACTAGAGATGGAAAGTATGACAGTGACATTGAGCGAAGGGTGTTGGCAGGAAAACAAATGAATGGGGCACTGCATAGCTTTATGAATAGCCAGAAAGTGTCAAAAAAGGCACGTCTGGCGGTGCATAGAGGTGTGTTGGTTCCTACACTTATGTATGGTAGTGAATGTTGGGTTTGGCAGAAGAAGCATGAAAATAGGATTAATGCTGCGGAGATGAGTAGTCTGAGAAGTATAGCCGGAGTGACTCGGTTGGATAAAGTTAAGAATAGTGAGATAAGAAAACGCTGTGGTGTAAAAGAAGATGTGGTCACAAAGATAGATAAAGGAATGCTTAGATGGTTTGGACACGTAGAAAGGATGGATGAAGGAAGATTAACGAAACAAATTTATAAGGCGAGTGTGAATGGGCAAATCGGTAGAGGTCGACCTCGGAGAACATATCTCGATCAGATCAACATTGTTTTGAAGAAAGGCCAGGTCAAGAGTACCAACAACCGAAGAGCATGTATGAGAGCACTGATGAAAGTAGAGGAAGCAAAAGATGTGTGTACGAACCGTAGCAAGTGGAAGTAAGTGGTTTCTGCCTACCCCTATGGGAAAAAGGCGTGACTCTATGTATGTATGTCATGTCAGATGAAGTTCTGTCAGTTATTAAGGGTCTTAAAAATAAAAACAGTACTGCCACTGACAATATCTCAACAAATGTGCTAAAATCGACAGCACCGTATATTTTTGATCATTTAGCCTTTTTAAATAATTTATCAATAACTTCGGGAAAATTTCCGGTAATTTTAAAATCAGCTATAGTGATACCAATTCATAAAAAAAATGATCATCAAGACATAACAAATTATCGACCGGTTTTTATCTTAAGTGTCTTCTCAAAAGTAATTGAGAAAGTAGTTTACAATAAAATGTACGCATTTCTAAATAAATTTAATATACTTACAGCATGGTTTTTGAAAAGGCAAATCGACACAGACAGCTGCATATAGCTTAGTTGAACATATTTATGTCAATTTATGTCAAGTAATCACGTTGCAGGTCTTTTTTTTACTTGTCCCGAGCATTTGATTCTATCAACTTAAATTTTATTCGTAGCAAATTATACAACTTGGGATTTAGAGGAATCTTTTTAGACTGGTTATATGATTATCTAAGCTATAGACAAATGTTTGAAAAAGTGAGCAACTGTTTTTTCTCCAAGCAATCTTTAAATATTGGTGTGCCCCAAGGCTCAATATTGGGACAGTTACTATTTTTGTTATTTGTTAACTTTATGCCTCAATATCTTAATACAACTTTGATAGCACTATTTGCGGATGATACTTCGTTGGCAGTTACAGCATATACCCATGAGGGTTTAGTTTTATCGACTAAATCAATAATTGTAACTTTTATGAACTGGTGTGAAATGAATGGACTAATGTCAAATACTTCCAAAACAGAATGTATTTACTCTTCCCTTCAGAATAACCATGTTCTAAACTTGGACATTAATGTTACTAATGTTGAGATTTGCAATTTCACGCATTAAATCTTCTATGCCGATTGAATCTAGACTAATAGTGTACTATAGTCTTGTCTACAGTCACTTCTCATACAATATTATCCTATGGGGTACTTCAGTCAATAAAGACAGAATATTCACATGCCAAAAACGTATACTACGTACCATGTTCGGTTTACCTCCAAGAGAATTTTGCAGACAGTATTTTGTGAAATATACAATTTTGACGCTTCCCTGCATATACTTGTTTAAATGTCTAACGTATGCTAAGGAAAACATAGGCAAAGTGAAAACTAATGCACAATATAATAACTACCTTACTAGAAATGGTAATCTTTTTAGTATTCCAACTCACAAAACTGCCAAATTTGAAAGAAGCCCAACCTTTTAAAGCATTAATCATCTACCGAAAAGTTTTCAAAATTTGTCAACTGTTCTATTTAAATCTCGTGTAAAATTACTATTAGTCTCTAGATGTTATTATAGCGCAGATGAATTTATTAGTAATACTGTGGTAGAATAGGTAACTATATTTTTTTATTATGATATATTCAATATCTATAAAAATGTAATAAATTTCTACTAGTTTAACGTTTCCTTATATGTTGTCTAAAAATGTTTGTACATATTTCTTGTCTGCAGCTATGTAGTGTATTTTTTATTTATGACTTATCCTATACATTTGTTTTGTAATGTCACAAAGGATCAATAAACTTATTATTATTATAGCTGCCGTTAGCGTCCAAGCTTCACAACCATACATCACCACAGGTCTTATTATAGTCTTGTATATATTGATTTTTGTACGTCTTGATGTTACTTTGGATTTTAGGATGTCTTGCACTGCGTAGAGACATCTATTACCTGCTTGGATTCTACAGTTAATTTCCTCTGTTCCGTCGTTGTTTTCTGTTAGCATAGCAAGGCGTTTTTACCGTTTCAACCCTCGAGAAACACAACTAAGCAGATCCTAGAATGGAGCAGAAATGACCTGCGTATTCTAACAGGACTGCTTACGGGACACTGTCGTCTAAGATACCACCTCAGAAAGATAGATCTGAACCAACAAACGGACTGTCGGTTCTGCTGCGTGGAAGACGAAACTGCTGAACATATACTATGTTCATGCCCCGGCCTGGAAAGAATAAGGTTCAACATATTTGGTTACACCAACCTATAAACTACCGATTTTAAAAAAATCTCACCCTATACAACCATGAACTTCGTGAGAAGGGCTGGATTGTGCGGTGAACTGTGACCTTTAGGGGTGAGCCACAATAGACCTACTAAGGGTCGCGGAGGAGGGGCGACCACGCCCCACTCACATGATACCTAACCTAATCTAGCATGGCTCACAGATATTTGAACTTCTTGACACGTTCAAAGTTATACTCATCCATCGTGATGTTTTAACCTATTCTGTCTTATTTTTGTCTTTATTAATTTTCAGACCGATGCTACTCGATGTCGTTAAAGGTAGTCTTGATGTCTACCGTACTGTTTCCACCAATGTTAACATCGTCCGCAAAGGCTAATAGTAAGCTGGGACCATTTTGATGATACATGGCTGCAGAAGGCTGTATTTTCGCCTTTCTATTGACATATTCCAGGCCACATTAAAGAGTAACGGGAAAAGAGCATCACCTTGTTTAAGTCCATCTTTTTTATCCAATACCTCTGAGAAATAACGGCCAATTCTCACTTTGCTATCTGAGCCACCGACACACATCTGAGTTATTTTGACTAGTTTTTTTGGGAAGCCAAGTTCTTTCATTGCTTGCCATAGTTTAACCCTCTTAATGGTGTCATACGCCTGTTTAAAGTCTACAAATAGTTGATGCAAAAGTCTTGGTTGAATTCCCAACATTTTTCCATTACTTGCCTGATGGTAAATGTTTGGTCTATGGTGAATCGACCTCCCCTAAAGCCACACTCATAGTCCCCTATAATTTCCTCTGCGTAGGGTTTCAGTCTTACTATTAATACATTTGCTATAATTTCATAGGCTGTATTAAGCAGAGTAATGCCCCGATAGTTAGCGAAGTTCATCTTATCACCTTTTTTATGTATGGGGACAATGAGTCCCTCTTTCCATTCGTCTGGCATTACTTCTGTGCTCCATATGACTTCCAGCAGATGGTGAACAGCTTGGTAAAGGGTCTTTTCACCACATTTTATGCATTCGGCGGGGATGTTATCACTTCCAGGAGCTTTATTGTTTTTAAGTTTTGTGATAGCTTTTTGGACTTCTTCGTAGGTTGGTAAAATAACTTGGACTTTAGCTGTTTGTACTGTTTTTCTAAAAATGTCTTCGTTGTTGTTCGGGTAGAGTAACTAGTAGAAATATTCACGCCATCTATTAATAATCTCTTTACATTATTTTACAAGTTGCCCATTATCTGTTCTTATGAAGTTCTCTGTTCTTGGTTGGTATCCTTTTTTTATGTTTAATATTCCACCTGTTTGGTCAGAAATTAATCCAGAAAAGAAAGCTTTAAGTAGTGTCTTCGTTATGCATAAAAGTCATGTTGCACAAATGCCAACACAAAATATTAGTTCTACCAAGTATGTCTGTAAGGCTAGAATTTCTTATAGTGATGAGTCATAGCATGCTTAGTACGGTGACCATCACCTGCCACGCCTCAGCCCACCACGTCATCAACCCCTTTATTTTTGAAAGTGTAGATAAAAATTGAAAAAAAATCTTGTTGCTGTAAGCTTGAAATTTTTATACGATTATGTTCATACGTTGTATATTTTAAAAAAAAATTGACAAGCGTTTTCGATGAGCAAAAGTAACTGACAGGTGAACCGAAAGGCACTTCTTTTAGGTGCGTGGCATACCTGAGTATGCCATAGACCTCGTCCTGAAAGACCGAGTTGAATTTTCCCAGTGGTATGCTTTCCCTGTGGTTGCAGGATGCTCCAAACACACCTGCCCCTTAGCGTGACTGGTACCCTGATCCGCCAGTGTACAATAGTTTCACTCCTGGGCTGGTCAATGGTGTTTTCTTTAACCAGTCTTTTCTTGTTGGTATTTTTGTTTTGTAGTTCTTACCTATCAAAGTCTTTTTCCGATTTTATTGTGAAAGGGTGTTTGCGGAGGGCCTCTATCTTGGTGTGACCAATCCCGTTGCTCCTTCACCCACCCTGACACTTTAATCTGTATGCAGTGTTCCTGGCCCGATCTTGATCAGGAGATCCAAAAGTGGTATGTTGAGGGCTATTTGTAGTCCCTCTATGGGGGCGGTGCTCATTGCTCCCGTTGCAGTTTTAATAATGTATAAAAAAATAAGAAACATAAATCTTTTTGTGACAGGAAGATTTTTTAGAAAGTCAGCACATATATTTTCATTTAATTTAATTTGGCAATTGATAAGTTTATCCTTGTTTATCCAAGTACCCAAAACCGTTTACCCTCACTCCTTTCTCAAAAATCCTCATAAATCCTGCTACTTTTTTCCATAATTTCAAAGCGTTTCCGAGACTTTGAAGTTTTAAAATGTTTTTGTCAGACAAAATATTTATTATGACGATGCTTAAACATAAATAATGCTTCGTTAGCTGACGCAGATTTTATCTTCTGCTTTATAGAGGCAATTAATGAACATTTTGATAGGATTCATTATTTATTTTTCTTTGCCATAATTTATTTTTAATCAAGTGGTAAACGAAGCAGACTCTAATGAGCTTTTTTTCCCAATTAGTTATTATTCCTATGTAGATTACATGCAGTTAAAGCCCCCAATAAATTAAGAAATATCGATAATTTTTATATCTCCATCATTTTGCACTGCAGTCCAGTCATTATATACATTTGGAAATGCATGTAAACCGAGCAGGGCTAGAAAAGCTTAACTTCAAATTTTCGACCAAAATTTCCTTGTGCATTTTCCGCCATCTTGAAAAAAGGGTTAAATTCAGTTTTTTCCTAATAACTCGTTTCTCCGTTCAGATACAAAATTTTTAACAAAATGCTTATTTGTTGCTTTTTCTACAAATAAGGTCATTTGCATTTTTACGTATCATTGCTGCAAAAGTTCAGCAAAAGTTAAAACCTCCGGATATATATATACAGTGTGGAACAGCCAAATGGAATAAATTCGATAACGAATAAATGAGAGCGTGTTGGAAAAAACGCTTGGACACGTCGATTTGTATTTTTAGAAGCGCATTTTTTTCAAAAAAAAATTATTATATAGGGTGTGTCATGTGATAGTGGCCGATACCAACTTTCTTATTTTAAATACAACTCCCTGTATATTATTTATATTTTGGATTCTTCAGAAAATTCTTGACATAATTCATGTACAATGTCCTATACCTATATATATCTATATCTATATATCTTCAACTGTTTCGGAAATATTAAGTGTTTTCAGATGTATTACAAAAATTAACATTAAAAAAAGAAAATGATTTTATTTCACAAATTCGCTACATTACACTCAATACTTATTTCCCATTTAGCTCTTAATATTGAGAAAATCCTCACTGGATGCGAGATGAACATACGCAATATCCTGAAAAAGTTAATGTTTGGGCAGGAATTGTTGGAAATCATATCGTAGGTCCCTTTTTCATTGATGGCAACTTGAATGGAGATAAATATTTAGAACTGCTCCAAAATAAAGTCGTGCCAACTTTGACAAACTTATATGCTGATCTAGCAAACCCACAAGTTCCTGCCAATATACTATGGTTTCAGCAAGATGGAGCACCGCCCCATTACCAAATCCATGTCCGGCAGTACCTGAACCAAATTTTTCCAAACCGGTGGATAGGGAGGCGCGGATCGATAGATTGGCCAGCACGATCTCCTGATCTGGTTCCATTAGACTTCTTTTTGTGGGGATATGTCAAAAGTATTGTATACAAAACTAAACCACTCAACTTACATGACTTAAAAAGACGAATCACGCTTGCTATTAGATCAATCACGCCTGAGATGTTGAGTAACGTTAGAAGACATTTCTATACCAGATTAGCATGTTTCCAAGACGTTCGCGGCGAACATTTTGAACATCTCTTACATTGAAATTAATGTTTTTTTTTACATTATTTGTGAAATAAAATAATTTTCTTTTTTTTCATGTTAATTTTTGTAATACATCTGAAAACACTTAATATTTCCAAAAAAGTTGAAGATAGGTATGGGACATTGTATATGAATTATGTCTAGGATTTTCTGAAGAATCCAAAAAATAAATAATATACAGGGGGTTGTATTTAAAATAAGAAAGTTGGTATTGGCCACATGACACACCCTATATAATTATTTTCTTTTTTGAAAAAAATGCGCATCTAAAAATACAAATCGACGTGCCCAAGCGTTTTTTCCAACACGCTCTCATTTATTCGTTATCGATTTTATTCCAATTGGTTGTTCCTCACTGTATATAATTTGTTGCGGCCGAAGTATGCCGGTTTTTTAATACATAGTAAGATATTTATTGTTAGTATAATTTTTTGATTTAAATTAATTCTATAATTCATAAATATAATCAGTTAAAATTAAATGTCATGGTTTGGCGTAGATGTATAATAGTTTGCGGTGCTCGTACGCCAAAACTATTGATTTTACGAAAAAAAGGCTATTACATAAATTGCAGGTTATTTTTCTTTGTTTCATTTTGTATATAATTGTTTTTATCGTGAAACAAGTCGGAAAGAAGATGTTGTCAAAAAACTGCTTTAAGGCGCCATTTTTTCAATATGGCGGTGCGAGCGGCAAAGATTCTTCTTCTTCTTTGTGTGCCATGCTTGTTTTTAAACGTTGGCTATCATCAAGCGTTCAGGCGTTGGCTATCATAGAGTTGACAATTTGTTGGAAAGCTTCTCGATCGGTAGCTACATGAAACAATTCTTCGACTGTTTGACCCGTCCAATGTCTAATATTATGAAGCCAAGAAAGCTGTTTTCTGCCAATCCATCGCTTTCCTTCTATTTTACCCTGAATAATTAATCGGAGCATGTGATATTTATGCCCCCTCATCATATGTCCAAAGTATTCGACTTTTCTTATTTTGATCGTGTTTGTCAATTCTCGCTCTTTATGTAGGGATTTTAACACATGTCCACGAAATCTTTAGAATTTTTTTTTTTTTATGAAAATAGTCGCAAAAAGGGTAGACCTATTGTGTGGGCCGCGGACGGCCCGCACTGCGACTATTAGAAGGGGAAGGGATTATAGAAAGGAGATGATTGTGGACACGATTTTTAAAAAGTTGCAGGTCATAGTTCTCTGGAAAAACTGATTTTGGAAGCTTATTCCATTCCGTAGCAGCCCTGTAAAAGAAGGATTCGTGATGAAGATTGGTCCTTGTAGTGTAAATCTTGAGAGTAAATGGGTGAGACTGATCAGCGTGCCGAGTTCTTCGGCCGAATGTGGCCAATGGTGGTACAAGAGTTTTTATTTCTCTGGAGCATACGGCGATAGCACCATAACTCAAACGCTTCCAATTTATTTAGAGATACGACGTGGCAAATGTAAAATTCGGAAAGACCACATCGAAATATATAAATTTGCCCATTTTTAAAACTCCCGGAAAACTTTCCAAAGGTAACCTCTGTTTTTAGAACCAACTATTATTCCCTATTTAAGTAATAAAAAAAAAATTTGCAAGCATCAACATTTTTGTCTTTGTAACCTCATTTAGAGCTACAACTGCTATGTCTGCAAAATGATGCTTTTATGTACTTAGACAATAACTTTCATTATCTTTTTTGTAATTTATTATTCGGTTAAATTTTGGGTCGAATTAAAAGATCTTCAAAATTGCTGTTGCAATAATTTATGAAGTTTAAAGCTAGTTTATGTCCTATTTTAATGTTTGTAATAGCATATCTTCTTTGCAAATATCGCCTGTAGGCGCCTGATTTAAGGGTTATATTTATTCTCTATATACAAGTAAATTTACAATAATACCAGTTCAACTCTGTTCATTTGCATTCAAACTTTTTACTTATATTGCATAATTTTCTCCTAGCGAGTAGCGAATAAAGTTAGTTATAAAGTTTGAAGGAGTTTGTATTTTCTTTTAAAAATTCTAAATTCCGATAAATATATTTCTTAATTACGCAAACAAAAAATGTTCTAAAAGTTGCGGTTTTTGAAGAAGTATTGTAGACGATAGGGGGCGTTTGAGTTACGGGAACCATTTGATTGAAATTACAAGTACCATAAAATGAATAAGAATGATGAAGATTTCTAAAGTCTTAATTAATCTAATTCAATTCAAATGAACTACGTTTTTCATCGAATAAATCAAGCCAGTGTAACGGGAAAATTAAAATTCCTAACCTAATATCTAATTACAATTTTACTTTTATTTTCTTTCGCTTATCACCTCCTTTATTTTTTAAAATTACTTTTAAGTTTTTAAAACATTAAGCATTTGTAGCTTCTAAAAAATTAAGTCTTTTTTTACAGCCTATAAATAATAAGCGAGTAATAAGTGATTAATAAATTTGGTAATAAGAATAAATTTAAAAATATATAAATGATCCATGTTATTAAACATCCAATGGTTATGCGAATGACTTCGCTATAAGTATAATTGTATAATTGTTTTCATTAACTGTGGTAACAAAGATAGATAAATGAATGCTAAGATGAATTGAAAACGTAGAGGAGATGGATGAAAGAAGATTGAAAAAACAGATTTATAATGTAAGTATGAATGGACAAGTCGGTAGAGGTTGATCTAGGCAAACATATCTCAAACAATTTAAAATTGTTTTACAGAAAGGCCAAGTCAAGAGTGAAAGCAATCGACAAGTATGTATGAAAATGCTGATGAAAGTAAAAGAAACGAACTTCTTCTTCTTAAAGTTCCATGCAGTCCTCCATATTCTATATATATATATATATATGGGAAAATGTATAACTGATTTTTAAAAATCAGCTAATTCTGCTGTATATCACCTATATTATAGGTTCATTTGGGTCGATTACGTATCAAAAAACAACTACTCCTCTGGCTATATCCCACGACAGGTATTGAATTACATCTGATACATAATCGTGTATAATTTTGAACCCATTTCGGGTAACAATATGCAGATGCTTGTTAAGTAAGAGAAGGAACTAATAGATTTATCCATCCGAAGTAACCACCTATAGAGCGGTTTTGGGGTGTGTTGCCCCTCATCAGCATACGGTAGGTCTACCTCGACTGAACACATCAACAGCTTCGACTGCTACCAAGTATACATGAAGTGCTACGCGAAAAGCGCCTTCACGACATCTATACTTTTTAACAAGCACCACCCGGTGAATAGCTTCTGCGAAGAAGTATTGTAATCTGCAAAATTTATAGAAAACTATAATATTATTATAGTAGACTATAAACATTTTTCGACAAGATCAATAGATGGAAAAAATGTATAACTGATTTTTTTAAAATCAGCTAATTTTGCTGTATATCACCTATATTATAGGTTCATTTGGGTGGATTATGTATCAAAAAATAGCTACTTCTCTGGCTATATGCCACGACAGGTATTTAATTACATCTGATACATAATCGTTTATAATACCCCATTTCGGGTAACAATATGCAGATGCTTGTTAAGTAAGAGAAGGAACTATTAGATTTATCCATCCGAAGTAACCACCTATAGACCGGTTTCGGGGTGTGTTGCCCCTCATCAGTATAGGGTAGGTCTACCTCGACTGAACACATCAACAGCTTCGACTGCTACCAAGTATACATGAAGTGCTACGCGAAAAGCGCCAGTCACGACATCTATACTTTTTAACAAATCAGTTATACATTTTTCCTATCTATTGACGCTGTTGAAAAATGTTTAAAGTCTACTATAATAATATTATAGTTTTCTATAAATTTTTCATATGTATACATATATATATATATATATATATATATATATATATATATATATATATATTTATTTATTTGGGTAGAAGTTAGGAGTGACCAATTTAATAAAAATTCTTCGTTTTTTTAGTCAAACTTTCGAAAATGTTTATTTTCATTTTCAAGATATAATATTTTTAATTAATATATAAAAAATCAATTTACAAAATATATACTTACTAACATGAAATGAATAAAAAATTATCGCAAAGAGGAATCGAAGCAAAAAATATGGTGTTTTTTGTAAAATTTTTAAATTGACCTTAAAAAGTAAGATTATTTACTTCAGTGGTTTCTACTATCTATTATTTAGAATATCTGTTATACGGGATAGAAAATAATTAAATAAATGGTATTAATTACGTTATCCTTGTGAATTAATAAAATTAGGTATTAGCACAATATCCATTATTTCGTCTTCTGCGAGCACTTCGTGATTTTCCACTAGTTTTTTTAGATACCACAAAACTAGTAGACAATAATCTTTGCGACACATTCACAAAACTGCGGGCAATAAGACATTGTCGTTAAGATAACGTTCTGTATACAGCCGAACAGCTGCATTAAAATTACCGTGAGCCTTTTCGTATGTAAATAACATGTCGTTATAGTCGCGAATCGAAAACGCAGGCATTTTAACAAAAATTACGACTGTTGTATTCTTGCGAGTGCCTTTAAAAAGACACAGCACCTTCCCAGTGGCACAATGCTGTTATTGTCATCATGCACCAAAAGGGCAACATCACAAATCTAAAAAATTATTGGCCCATTAGCATACTTTCTCACAATTATAAGCTATTCACGAAAATAATAAAAAAAAGACTTGCAAACAAGCTCGACAACTACCAACCACGAGAACAAGCTGGTTTACGCCGCGGATACGGAACGAACGACCACTTACAAGTAATGAAAACCTTAATTGAGAAATGCGTAAAGTACAATAAACCGCTCATCCTCATTTTTGTAGACTACGAGAAGGCATTTAATACTATTGACCAACACAAAATGCTCCAAGCTCTTTCTGATTGCCGAATAGACCGCCGATACACGGCTATAATTAAAAATATCTATGAAACCGCAACATCATGTGTTAGGCTCCATGAAGATACAGGCAAGTTTAAAATCGAACAAAGAGTTCGCCAGGGTGACACCATATCACCAAAACTATTCACAAATTTACTCGAGTACATGCTGACGAAGATAAATTGGATTAACTTGAGAGTTTATATAAATGGAGAAGACTTAAACCACTTTAGTTTTGCCGATGATATTGTCCTGATTTCGGATAGGATTGACAAAGCCATACGGATGATATATAATCTAAAAAAAGCCGGATTAAAGATCAATTCTACAAAAACACAAAATATAACAAATCTGGTAATATTTCCTTGAGTGGGCACGAAGTGCAACAAGTATTATCCTACAAATATCTTGGTCATTAAATTTGTGTGGGTAGAGACAACCAAACTGTTGAGTTTCAAAGAAGAATAGGACTCACCTGGGCAGCTTTTGGAAACCTAAAGAAGGTATTCCGGTCGGACACTTAATCTGACAAAAAAATCCATCAATTAATTACAAGTAACACAACGAGCTATGGAAAGAGCCATTTTGGGCATTTCCCTAAAAGATAAAATTCAGAACAACGAAATAAGAAGAAGAACAGGTGTGGCGGATGTCGTCAGGAGAATAACAACATTAAAATGAAATAGAATAAGACTAGAAGATATCGTCCACCTACTATATAAAAGAAACATACCCCTCGATATAATCAAAACAATAGAAAACATTTACCAGAATAATAGAATAGAGGCAAGAATTGAACACCAACTAACGGACCCCATCGAGGTTGGAACAGGAATAAGGCAAGGAGATTCACTAAGTCCCCTACTCTTTAACCTAGTGATGGATGAAATTATTAGCAAAGTAAAGTCTAAGAGAGGTTACCAAATGAGCGACAAACAAATTAAAATTATATGTTATGCAGACGACGCGACACTAATAGCCCAGAGTGAAGACGATCTCCAAATAATGCTCCATCAATTCAATAACACTGCTAAGTTATATAATATGTTAATATCATCGGAAAAAACTAAATGTATGGTTATATCTCAGGAGCCAATACGATGTAAGCTGGAGGTGGACGGTAAGTTGATCGAGCAAGTGATGGAATTTAAATACTTGGGGGTTCTGCTGAGTAGTTATGGATCACTGGTAAGGGAAGTAGAAGATCAAATTAACAAGGCAAATAAAATCGCCGGATGTCTAAATGACACAATTTGTAGAAATAGATATATCAGACAGGATGCTAAATGCCGTATTTATAAAACTGTTATAAGACCGATTATGACGTATACTGCTGAAACAAGACCGGAAACATCCAAAACGGAAAGAATGTTAGAAACCGCTGAAATGAAAATCCTCAGACGCATCGATGGGATAACGATAAGAGATAGAGTCAGAAACGCAGAGACCAGACGATCATGCAAGGTCGAAGACATCAATCAGTGGACAAATCATAGAAGAAGAGAATGGTACAATCACATCAGCAGAATGGATGGAAATAGGATAGTGAGAATAGCCAGAGACAACTCCCCATTAGGGCGAAGGTCCGTAGGGCGCCCAAGGAAAAGATGGAATGACGGCTTAATCGAGATAGTCTGAAGAAAAAACAGGCAGAACTTCCTAAATAAAAGCAGAAGAAGAAGAAGAAGAAGAAAATGGAATTGGGCAGGACACAATGCAAGAATAACTGACGACAGATGGACCAAAAAAATCCTTGAATAAAAGCCGAGACATGAGGCTTACCGAAATAAAGGACGACCACCAACGAGATGGACTGATGATATAAAACGCATCAAGCATAACTGGATGCAGGCGGCGCAGTGCAGGGGGGAGTGGCAGAGATTACGGGAGGCCCATGTTTAGCAGTGGACGCAACAAGGCTGATGATGATGATGATGATGAGTGTTGTATTTATTATTTCTGGGAGCACGGCAGTGCTTCCTCCAAGTCGAGCAAAAAAGCGGCACGGCCGACCATCCTTTTCTCGAAGCAGTTCAGGCCATTTTCGACCCCCCTATAACTTCGTTGTAGATAAAACTGAAAGCCTTAATGTTCAGTAACCAAGCAGGTATTGTATAAACACGGTATATTTTAAGTTTCATTTTATTTGAACCAGTTATTTAAGAATTATAACTATTCAAAGTTTCTTCATTTTGTCACACACTCACTGACTGACTGATCGTCAAAATTCTAAGTAGGCCGGCCGTACTTTGGATGCCTTTTGGTCCGATTTTGATTCGTACGTATACGCACGAACGATCCCGACATTCGAAGTATTGTGGGAGCGCTCAAAGTGCGTGCGAGTTATTCGTACGTATACATACGTTTACTTCCGACGTCCGACTACGATCCGGACTTGTTGGGATTTTGAAATACATTTGTACGACGAAATATAAAAACGGATGTAGAAAAATTGGTTTACGGACAATTAATCGTTCTTCATGTGTTATTGCGTCGCGAAAGTTACTGTATTTAGTCAGGTTAGTTTGTATAATGTTTAGAATATATTTAAAAGTTTATTTTTTCATACGTACATAACCATGAAACAGTAAGTGTTCATTATATTATAAGTCTTGCATTATATGAGAAAATTCACCAAACTCGTCTCTTTTAAAATATATTTCACGCACCCATTCGGTACTACGACAACGACGACGCCACCGCATTCTCCGAATTATAGAATTATCGTGAAGATACAGATAATTCATAGCTCTCCAACCAGACATCAGGCTGCGCGCACTTGAAATAAAAAATCAAGAAAATTGGACGGAAAAAAACGTATTTAATGTAAGCACTTAATTCGTACGACCATTATACGTACGTTTATGCACGATGAAAATCGTGTCCAAAGTGCGGCCGGCCTAAGGCACTTCTAGCAAACATAGAAGCTTCAAATTTAGATTACAATTACAGTTTAGTGTATAAACCAAGGAAAAACTAAAATATTTTGCAATTTCGGTCCGGTTTCCTAGATACACCAACTGCATAAATAACTTTGTAATCCCATATAAATATATGGGATTAGCTCCCCTAAAATGGACTCTCATATTTTTGGTAAGTCTCAGCTTCGAAACCCCCTTTATGAGCTAAAGTACTCTCATCCCAAACAATTAATTTTGTTTTGCGGAGTACTTCTGTCATGTTACTTTGTTTGGGTATATTGCAGAGTGGGGTTTCGGTTTGTATCAAATCGAGAGAAAGTTTAAACGCGGAGTGTGCAGTCAGGGTATAAGGTAAGTTTTTCATTTAAATATCCAAGAACAAATAAAATTTAAATTTCGAATTTTAATCCGATTTAAATATTCTTTAATATTTGACATTAAAATGTTAAAAAGTATTGCATTGCACCAAGCTTTTATGTGAGTTCAACGTTTTTTGAATAAAATCGGATTGAGTTTTCAAACATGTGTCAATATAAAATGTAATTTAAATCAAAAGCACTAAGGAGTATTGATATCAACTTCGATGCAAATCACCCCCAAAATAACTTTCTACCCCTTTTTAACCCCGTTAGGCGATGAGTTTTTAATAAAATACGAAACACGTCTTTCAATTCTTTTAAGGAATGTTAATGCAAAATTTGTAGATTGTACCAAGGAGTCACGTTGTCCCTTACAAACTTTGCCTCCGTTTTTCACCCCCTTAGTGGCAGAATTTCGGAAAATCCTTTCTTATCGGATGCCTACGTCCTACAAAGAACACACACTCCAAGTTTCAGGTCTCTACGATCAGCAGTTTAGGCTGTGCGTTGTTCCGTCAGTCAGTCATTCAGGACAAAGCATTTTAAATGTATAGAGATTTTAGGTTTTTTTGTAAACCATTCAAAATGGCAATTTTAAAAGCTTAATTTTAAAATTATTTAATTAGTGTCATAATCTACATTATAAGGAAAATAATGTACGGCATAAAATATTCTTTATTCCGTCTCTTTGAAAGTTATTTAAAGGAGCTGTGTCTCGGAATCAGCACGTACGTGATATTAAAGTGATGCAGCGACTAAAAATTTTAATGAAATCTTCCCATATCGAAACTTATCAGAGGCGTCATTGTATTTATTTAACCGGGATTATAATTGGAAAACCATAGGCGTTGTTTGAGTTAAAAATGTTAAAAAAAAAAGATAATCATTTTTCAGGGCGGTCAATACAAGAGTCACTTTATTTAAATAAAAAAATACCATGATTTGAAAATACCAAAAGTTTTATTAAGTAAGACGATTTCTTGGAAGATGAATATCAGTAGTCTGGGTGTGACCCGAGAGATCCACACGACTAACTTTCAAGTGAAAAGAATAAAAAAATACCATATGTTTTGTTGTTATAATTATTATTATTAAAATTATTATAAAAAAAGATTTCAAATTGTTTATAACGAATTATAATTGTCATCAAAAATATCCTGTTTATGTCAACCGTATTCTTTTAAACTTTTTCTTATTATTTTTTAATTATTATGATCAATAATCATTTGTTAGTAACATTTAATTGTTATATACAATGCTTGATTATTACAAACAATAATTTTTCTCTGTTAAAGCGTCTTAGTACTATCTTCTTAATATTGAAACAAGTTTAAAATTCTCCAATTCCTTTATTTGTTTTTTAAAACTATCTCTTTTTATGAAATATTTTCATTATATTTTTCATACAAATATTCCTAACATGCAATAATCATATTATTTAAAAGATCTTAAAATTCCATATTAAAAATAGTATGATTTATAAATTGCAAAATTTTTATACGCCGGGTTATACATTTATGAAAATCGATTTTGAATAAGTAAACTCCAAAAATAGCAATCTGCTTCGATAGCTAAGCCAGCTTCACGAAACGTGAAGGACATATCAGACATAAATATTGTCACACAAACAATGAACAAAACGGGTTCTGAGACTGTCTTTACCGGACCTGAACCCCACTGTGAGATTACTAAAAGCCTCAGAAGAAGCACAATAAAAAACTGAATGCACTTAAAAGCACTGGCTAAATGAAATGGATTTACAAGTCAGAGGCAAGCAAAAAAATTCATAAAAGAACCCTTACATGCGACCACGGCAGACTTGCTTAACCTTAGCCGTACCAGGATGAGAGTAACAGAGGGCACCTATGACAAGACCTTATCAGCATACATTAAAGGTTACAGTCATGCCGACTGCGCATGCTTCATGTTCGGTTTGTCTCCTGTTTCGCGCGTTTTGTTCAGTGATTGCCATGCTGTGGTAATGTCAATTACTTTTTACTTTTTGAACTACATACATACATAAATATAGTCACGCCTTTTTCTCGTATGGGTAGGCAGAGATCACTTCCTTTCACTTGCTACGGTTTCTACACACATCTTATGCTTTCTCTACTGTCATCAGTGCTCTCAAACATGCTCGTCGGTAGTTGGTACTCTTGTCACTGTTATATTTTCCATCTCTCGTAAACTTTAAACCCCAGTATACAAACTCATTTACTTGTTCCACTCTGTCTCCCTTAATCAGAAACTTACAGTTTCTCTTGCTTTCTTTTAAACCCATTAATTTCATTTTGCTTACATTTATTTTCATCTCTTTGATTTTCAAGGAATTATGCATAAAATTAACCATTGCCTGCAACTTCTCTTCAGAGGACGCTAATATGACTTGATCATTGGCGTAAAGAAGGCATTTAACGATTAAATCATGCATTTTTAATCCATACGCACTCTTTTTCAAATCTCATAAACAATCATCTATGCATAAGTTAAACAGCCAATGCGAAGCCACATGTCTGTGTCTTACACCCTTTTCGATGTTAAACCAGCCCGTGTAAGCTCCGTTTATCCTGACACAAGCAGTGAAATCCTCGTAAAGTGAGATCAGTGCTCGTATTAATCTACCGCTTACCCCTTCACTCCTGATCACTCTGTCATAGGCCTTTTCCAAGTCTATTAAAGCGCAATAGACCTTCTGACTTTTAGCCAAGAATTTTTTGACTATACCCCGTAATGAAAAGACCTGATCCATACATTTCCTTCCTCTTTTAAATCCTGCTTGCAAATCCCATAACATCTTCGCAGTTTCATTCGTCACTCTTTTAATCAATAACTTTGCATACAGTTTGCCGATTATGCTAAGTATATTAACATAAACCCTACCGATTTCAGTAAAATCCTGACCCATACAACCATGAACTTGTGCGGTGAACAGTAACCTTCAGGGGTGAGCCACAATAGACCCATTACGGGTCGCAGTGGATGGGTGACCTCACTACACCCGTATGACGGTCCATTATTTCACCAATTCGGATATCTTGAATAAATAAAACGATGTGATAAATACGATGCATTAGAATTTAATAAAAAATGAACTTCACAAAGCCTTTAGCTCGTACAGAGCAAATAACTTTTAATTTATATCGTCAGACGGAAGTTTCAGTGGCATTTCCCCACTTTCGACGCCGCTAACTTCGAATTTGTATTCAGAATGAATCGATTACTTCGTTCTACGCTTAAGTATTCAACGGCCTCATCCAAATTTACCTTTTGAAAGTGCTCACCGACTCGTCACAGAAAAAAAACGATAAAAAGAAACTCAGAAGACCGATTCCCATCAACATTTTATGTTTCAATAACTTTTTAATACTCGAAAAAACGAAGAGATCTAGCTCGTCGAAGAGATTGTGGAAAGGAAAGTGGAAAATTCGTCAGGATCTGATTTGACGCCAAAAAATATATTGCGATTTTTAGAGAATACTTAAAAAGAGATATAAAAAAGGCAATAAAACTTTTATTTTTCAATAACTTTGCTCGTAGAAGGGCAATCATTTGTGCACAGCATATTGACCATGGCCATAAAAGTGGGGTATTTTCTTACAAGAACCCTTTAGTATTGGGACTTTCTTGGTATTACTTATATTAATAATTATTATATACCCGCAAGTGGATGTAACGTCAACTTTGTCATTTTTAATTTTCAAAGCCGGCCCTGGTCGCCCTTCCATATAGATTTAAGTAGTGGGAATTATTCTTATTTAAAACTGCGTTTGTCGATTTTTGGAGGCAGTTTCAAGACTAATTTGAATAAGTTGAAGTTATGTGGAAAGGTCGATCAGATTTAATTTTTTTCCTTTGATGGGTTTGATGGTTTAAAAGTTAAAAGAAGGAAAATTGAATGGTGAGACTTTAATTCTATTTTATTTTTCATTTTTAAATAAAATCTTTCGTTAATGATTTGGCACATTTATTTATTTATTAAAATATTTTGTGCCAGTGTCATTAATGAATAGATTTTATATTTATGAAAAAACCCAAGTGGGTTTGTTATTTTCAGTGATTGGCCTTTCATCTTTCTATGCTTCATGCTTTACGGATTTTTTTTCCGGAAGCTGGAGGCCTTTCATACTTTATGGTATTTTCTGTAACATTTTATTTTTTTTTCCTGGATTAATCTTGGATATTTTTTCGGAAAGTTTTCCGAAGATTTTTCTTTTATCCTGCCGATGTCCTCCTTTGTTTAATCTGGAGGAGATTTTTCTTCAATCCGTTAGTCGACTTTGGTTGGTGGCCAACAACGACGACTCGTTTTTATTTTTTTTTTTCACCAATTACCAGACCACAACGTGGTTTTTTGTTTCTTTATTTTCTCGCCAATTGTACAAGTAAATTTTATTAATCTATTCTTATACTTACTTTCAAAAGTACATGTTTACTTTTTTTTTCTTTTCAGAAAATGTAAAAACTTTTTTTTTAACTAATTTTAAATAAACCTGTTGTACGTTTTAGTTGCTCTCTTTTTATTAATTGTTTCTGCAAGATAAGAGTGTAGTTTGTACGGTTTAGTAAAAATATGTTCATATTTAAAGGGACTAAATTGAAATAAACTACTGAGTTTGTTTGGGGTATTTCTTATAGTGATATTAAATCTAAAATCACTTGGCGCCCTCGTAGTAATTCATTAAGTTCATTAAGTAATTTATTAGTTTAGCTAGGCTGAAATTATTTTAATAAGACAAATTTAGAAAAAATACGATTGTATAATTCCGCGAATCGACCTATACAATTGTCACGTGCCTATTTTTTTCCCATCTACCGTTTCATTATTAATTGTGTCTGGTGTTCGTAAATAGTATTGCATACCGTATTTTGTTTGTTGTATATAGTGTTGCATACTTAGTAGGAATAGGATTTAATTATTAATGGCTGTGACGTGTTTGTATTAGATTTCGCCTTGATTTTTGGCCTCGATTATCGTGTGTTTTCAGCTAGATTATTGTTTGGTGTTTTTCTGTGTGGATGGGCTGGCTATCAACACGGACGAGCGCGATTATGAGTTGGGAACATAGATTTGCAAAGGTTGGCTGACGCGTGTCCCGTGTCATTTTCTGATATCCGGCCTGGGAGTGAGGAATTGATATCAGTCGTTTGGGGTCAGTCGTGGAAGTCGGGTGAGAGTTTTTAAAACGATTTGATATTAACACGTGAGCAGAACTTCTACGGTTTTTTTCTTTCATATCTGGCTGTATTTGGGCCATCTTAATTGGATTTTGAAGAAAAACCATTTAATTTTTAACTTGACCATTCTGTCGTGCCTTTGTGGTGGATATTTTGGATATTGGGGTCGAGTTAAAATGACCGCGTGCGGGATCTGATGGAGTGAAGCCATTGTTAAGTAACAGGTGCTGTTCCATAATTCAAACCGGCCCAGGAGTAGGCCACAGGATTAGTGAATTCATGTATCCAAAGGTTACAAGTGATTTATTTTAGTATATTTAAACGACGTGACTTGTTTTTGACTCCGCGATTAAGTTTTGTTTTAATTTATTAATATGGTACACTGTTGAAAACTATTTATTGCATTGGATAATATGCCGAGTCTGAACTTTAATTAAATTAATATTCTCAATAGTTCTTTGTGTCCAAGTAAAAACGTTTATTCATACTTATTTGTAAATATCCTACAATATTGCTATTTTGAAGGACAGCCATCGTAAAAAGAATTATTTTTAAAATAAGCTCGATTGTTTTAACAGTGTAAATCTTTAAAAATACTACTTGGTGTTTCTGTTTCTTGGATCATCGTTGTAACAGTGGCGTCTCAATGAAGTTTTCAATTGGTTACATAGTATTGAGTTTAATTTTATCAACTTATCAGTTATTATGTGCTTGATCTAAATTTTTTCAATGGTTTAAAAGTAACAAATTATTTTCATTAAATTTGTACCTGCTCCAAGTTGAATCTGAATTTATACATTACTGAATATACTTTATGTAGTTATTGTGAAGGTTTTAAATTATTATTTTTGTTGCAAGTCCATTTATTTTGTATTTTTTTTGTTAATCTTTTGCTATCAGGAATTCTATATAAAACCAATTATTTTTGAAATTTTAAATATTGTGAACTTTTTTTGTTTTTAATTCTCTTTTGTACATCATTAGGTTTTTATTATTGTCTGAAAGATTGTTATAATTAATTTAAATATTATTTTAAGAAAAGTGTATTAAATTCGTTTAATCCACTTTACAAAAATACAGAATTTGTTGTAAAAAAATCGGAACATCATTTTACTTAATTAATATATTGCAGGAATTGTAAATATAGTTTTATTTATTTAGTTCACCATAATTGTTGTTGTTTATCGTGTGGCTCTGCTAGTGCCTACTAGACCTAGGGGTTTCCGGCTTGTACTGTCTAAGTCGGTGGCGCGGCTCACTTTTATATTTTTTTCTTCTACCCTCTACGGCTGAGCTCGGGCATAATTTGCCAGTAGAGAGACCACTGGCAGAGTACTCTTTAGAGAACTAAAAGACGTGGCAATCTAAATAAGTTTAAGGTCATGTAATTCTTGTTAACATTTTTATTCTTTTTTAATTAAAATTATTACTATTAAAGTGTCCTTAAGCTTTTTGTAGTGATTGAAAGAAATATAACGATTGTTATATTTTATAAGCTATCAATCATTTAAACATAATAATTTATATGTTTTAACGAAATTAATAACGTAAAAACCAATTAAAAATCCTATTAGAACCATTTTCGACTTCCAGGCGGACGAAGTCGCGGGCAAGAGCTAGTCATCAATTTTTTTAAAACAGTCCGGTTGAATGCACAGCACGGGAGGCGTACAAGAGGTCTTATTGTGCCATTGTGCTGGAGTGTTTAACTTATGTACATTAGAGAGTTTGACGAATTATGCTTTGATTGATAGGTTATTTTATAGCCTCACTATTTTAGATAATGTTTCAATGCGTTCGCTATTTACCATGTTTATGGCATTTTTCAAACTCTCACAACGTTCTTATATTCTAAAAAATGTGATGCTGTCAGTTGTGCTATTTTTAGAATGTTATGAAATATGTAATATGTTTTCGGGCAAAAAAAAAGGTAAAAGATAAATGCGAAATCTAGCAATGTTGTAAAGTTTAAATCGAAAATGGAGCGGAAACTGGTTTATGGTCGCCGATTCCGTACGAGTCGAAGAAACTGCCCGAAAAATTCGACGAATTTCATATTGGGTGCTAGGAAAAAATATGAAATATTACGAGACGCTTTATTTGCATATTTTGTTAAAATTGTTCCAAAAAATAATTATATCTTTAATTTTTTAATAAAATATGAGTTTTGTTTATGAATGAATAAAGAGATGAAGTCAAATAAAACATATTTAGGAATAAGACGTGTAAGGTATAGGAATTTAAAAGATGTTTACCAGCTTATTAACATTCATACATATAGTCATGCCTTTTTCACATAGGAGTACACAAAGACCACTTCCTTCCACTTGCTACGGTTCTTACACACATCTTTTGCTTCCTCTACTTTCATTAGTGCTCTCATACATGCTCGTCGGTCTTTGGTACTCTTAACCTGACCTTTCTTCAAAACAATGTTGATCTGATCGAGATCGATGTTCGCCGAGGTCGACCTCTACCGACTTCCGTCCATTCACCCTCGCCTTATAAATTTGTTTTGTTAATCTTCCTTCATCCATCTTTTCTATGTTTCCAAACCATCTAAGCATTTCTTTATCTATCTTTGTAACCATATCTTCTTTTACACCGCAGCGTTCTCTTATCTCACTATTCTTTACTTTATCCAACCGAGTCACACCGGCATTAATACTTTTTTCATGCTTTTTCTGCCAAACCCAACATTTTCTACCATACATAAGTGTAGGAACCAACACACCTCTATGCACAGCCAGACATGCTTTTTTGACACTTTCTGGCTGTTCATAAAGCTATGAAATCCCTCAATCGAAAATTTACAGTTTGTCATGATTTCTTCTCTTTCAAAAACCATTACTTTCATTTTGCTTACATTTATTTTCCTCTCTTTGATTTTCAGGGCATCATGTATAACATTAACCATCGCCTGCAACTCTTCTTCAGATGACGCTAATATGACTTGATCATCGGCATAAAGAAGGCATTTGACGATCGAATAATTCATTTTTAATCCATTCGCACTATCTTTTAAATCTTTTAAACAATCGTCTATGTATAAGTTAAACAGTCATGGCGAAGTCACACATCCCTGTCTCACACTTTTTTCGATGTTAAACCAGTCCGTGCAAGCTCCGTTTATCCTGACACAAGCAGTGAAATCCTCGTAAAGTGATTTCAGTGCTCGTTTTAAACTACCGCTCACCCCATACATAGACAATGTCGACCACAATTCACTCCTCACCACTCTGTCATAGGCCTTTTCCAAGTCTATAAAAGCGCAATAGACCTTCTGACTTCTAGCTAAGAATTTTTCGCCTATACCTCGTAATGAAAAGACCTGATTCATACATCTCCTTTTTCTTCTAAATCCTGCTTGCACATCCCATATCATCTTTCCAGTTTTATTCGTTACTCTTTTAATCAATATCTTTGCATACAGTTTGCCGACTATGCTGAGTAAACTAATACCTTGGTAGTTATTACAGTCCTACTGCGATCATTTTCCCATGTAAAGCAGTACGATACCAGCCTTGCACCAGTCGTTTGGTACGCTACCACTCCTCCAAAAAAAAGGTAAAAAGGCGGTACAGCATATTATCTACCACGTTTTGTCTACCCTTTAGAATTTTAGCTGTCATCCTGTCGTACCTAGCAGCTTTACCCAATTTTATAACGCTTTCACATTTTCTGTCGTACTAATTTCACTTTTATTGCAACTTTCACCTCTGTCTCCGAATAGGACCTGTACTTGTGTATCCTCTTTCCCAAATAAACTTTCGAAGTATTCTTTCATCTCTTTAATACTCATTCTTCTCCTTTTACCATACTACCATATTGGTTTTTGATTCTTTCCAGTTGCGAGGTAGTATTTTTACCTCTGGCTGTTCTTATGGACTTCCAAAAGAGTTTAATATTGTTTTGAAAATCGTCAGATAACCTTCTTTTAAATTTATCTTTATCACTCTTCTTTTTTCTTTTAACCTTCTATACTCATTCTTTGCCTTGTTTACATACTCAATCGTACAGCAAAGTATTCCAAAAAGCCAACTTGAGGTGGCAAAATGAACCCACATGTACATTATCAAAACAGATTTAGCCTAAATTAGATCTACGTCGAACCAATGATGTTTTAAGTCTATCCAGGGAGTCCATTGGAAATGCGATCGCGGCTCTAATAGGATACTGGGCAGGTGGATCCCATGCACTGCATATAGAAATGACAGAGCTTCGACACGACTTCTGTAGAAGCTATCACGATGGGGAAGAGGAGAAAAACAATGGTACATCTTCTCTGCCACTGCGCTGCCCTAATCAAGAAACGGCTTTCTATACTAGGGCAACCGAACTTTGATGGCTTATCTAATCTCAGCTCAGTTAGCATTAAAGACCTCACACTTTTTCTTAAAAGTTTTAACTGGTTCTCACGGTAGAGAGGGAAGGCACCGCTGTTCATCACGGTATCAAAACGGGCCAAAAGGCATAAGTGGGTTCTCTTCAAACCGTCGTTTTAACCAAACCTAACCATTTGTGCTCTTTGATAGATTTGCTACATGTCAATTGTCAATAGAGCCATTTACTGGTGGTTTATAAGAACCCAAAAATACAGTACTCAATATTGTAAAAATACGCCTTTTACTTTAATCTTGAAAATAATATGTCTCCGAAATCAGAAATTTGGTTTTTCTGACACAAAAAGAAATTTTATTGCAAAAAAAAGAGTAAAATCAAATGTGTATTTTTAAGAAATATTTCTTCGAGAGCCTTGAGATATAAAGGTAGCGGTAAAGTTCAATCAATCATTTAACGATTCAATTTACAGATTAAACAAATCGTGTAATTATGTTCTTCCTGCTTCTGTTAACTGGATGTAATTTCGCCGCTATGTAAATATTTGCGTGACATCAAAGCCACGGCCAATACGAATTACTCTAACGCAAAATGGAACCTTGTTAACAGCCTGAAGAAATTGAAATCAAAATTTAATGTAGCACTTTGTTATATTACGTACCGTTAGCATCAAAATGACATTTTGTGACATTTTCATAATTTTCGGTAAGTTGGACTTTCAATGACCGAAACTTGTAACGAAGTTACTATTAATATGAGACATACGGTTGAGTAGTGGTCTGATTTACGATTAATTCCGATTCCGAAAAAAGAAAAGAAGACTATTCCTGCAAATTATCGCCCTATTGCATTGCTCTCAGTCATATCCAAAGTTATGGAAAAAGCGATTAACACAGAACTTATCAAATATCTGGAGAAATTTGAGATAATCCATGACAGACAATATGGATTTCGACAACTTCGGTCTACTGGAGATTTGCTGGCTTATGTCACACAGCTCTGGACAAACACTATTGAAAAGTTTGGTGAATCCCGTGCAATAGCCTTGGATATATCTAAAGCCTTTTACCGCGTTTGGCACCAGGCATTGTTAAGTAAATTATCTGCCTACGGTCTCCCAACCAAACTGCGCCAATGGCTCTTGAGCTTCATGCAAGATCGCTCCTTACATGTGGCAGTTGACGGTATTTCTTCTGATGCGTTTAAAACTAATGCCGGGGTCCCCCAGGGTTCCATCCTGTCCCCCACTTTATTTCTTTTACACATCAACGACCTCTTGAAAACCACCACGAACCCCATTTACAGTTTCGCAGACAATAGCACACTCGTCTCAACTTTCACATCCTATCGATCACTTTCGCTGAATGATACAAATAGACTCAGGCAGTAACAGGTTGATTCCATCAATAGAGATCTTGAAGCAATCGTCGAGTGGGGAACCAACAATCTTGTTCAGTTCAACGCCCAAAAAACACAAAGTGCCACGTTTTCCAAGAAAGTGAATTCCTCAAATCATCCCTGCTACTACGGAATGGAATAAGCTTTCAAAATAAGTTTTTCCAGAGAACTATGACCTGCAACTTTTTAAAAAGCGTGTCCACAATCATTTCCTTTCTATAATCCCTTCCCCTGCTAATAGTCGCAGTGCGGGCCGTCCGCGGCCCACACGATAGGTCTACCCATTTTGCGACTATTTTCATAAAAAAAAAAAAATTCTAAAGATTTCGTGGACATGTGTTAGAATCCCTACATAAAGAGCGAGAATTGACAAACACGATCAAAATAAGAAAAGTCGAATACTTTGGACATATGATGAGGGGGCATAAATATCACATGCTCCGATTAATTATTCAGGGTAAAATAGAAGGAAAGCGATGGATTGGCAGAAAACAGCTTTCTTGGCTTCATAATATTAGACATTGGACGGGTCAAACAGTCGAAGAATTGTTTCATGTAGCTACC
The DNA here is from genome assembly GCA_950111635.1 of Agelastica alni. Classification (NCBI taxonomy): domain Eukaryota; kingdom Metazoa; phylum Arthropoda; class Insecta; order Coleoptera; family Chrysomelidae; genus Agelastica; species Agelastica alni. The sequence goes on along the minus strand of OX467719.1, from coordinate 19,826,390 downwards.
GATCGAGAAGCTTTCCAACAAATTGTCAACTCTATGATAGCCAACGCCTGAACGCTTGATGATAGCCAACGTTTAAAAACAAGCATGGCACACAAAGAAGAAGAAGAATCTTTGCCGCTCGCACCGCCATATTGAAAAAATGGCGCCTTAAAGCAGTTTTTTGACAACATCTTCTTTCCGACTTGTTTCACGATAAAAACAATTATATACAAAATGAAACAAAAAGAAAAATAACCTGCAATTTATGTAATAGCCTTTTTTTCGTAAAATCAATAGTTTTGGCGTACGAGCACCGCAAACTATTATACATCTACGCCAAACCATGACATTTAATTTTAACTGATTATATTTATGAATTATAGAATTAATTTAAATCAAAAAATTATACTAACAATAAATATCTTACTATGTATTAAAAAACCGGCATACTTCGGCCGCAACAAATTATATACAGTGAGGAACAACCAATTGGAATAAAATCGATAACGAATGAAAGGGAACGTAGGCCGTTGTTTTAATACGTATGTGAAAACGGGTCTTTGTTGTGATTCACAAACGTCTCTGCGCACACCGTTTTGTGCATGTGCGCCCCACTTATTGGGAAGAGTGGTGGAACCGAGAGTCAAGCTCGCGAAGGACCATCCCACCACGGAAGATCCGAAGGACCAGCCCGAGACCGGCTACCGAGGAGAGGACAGACCAGTCAAGGAGAGGAACCGAAGGAGCCGTCCGGCCGACACACCGAGAACCGCTGCGACACCAAATTGACCGAAGAGGGCAAACTGAGTGTAAGGGTATTACTAATATTATTTTCGGGTCTATTTTTATTTGTTTCATTTAATAAGTACATTGGTAGGAGCCCCGTCCGGTCTTTTCAATACGGCCTCCGATATCCGCTGGGATATAGCCCCGGTATTTGAGTACGTCGTTGACGAGATACTCGTGAACGGGGAATCCGTTGCCACCGATTTATTGATACGAGGGTGTTTATTAATTTTTTTTTAGAACATTTTGTTAGTTAGATGCACTTACTTTTGCGTAGCTTAGTAGAACCGTTGTAAATAATACCGTTCTCCGTTTGTTAACCGTATGCCTCAGAGGGGGTAAACCGATCGTAGTGACTCGAACTCCGCGCATTGTAAAGTAGTATTAATAAATTAGTTTTATTTGTATATATATATATATATATATATATATATGTTTTATTTCTAAGTAAAGAGTTTGTAAAATTCGTGAGTAACGAAATCCAGGGAAGTATCAACAGTCTTACTCCTGTCACTTTGACAGATAGATTGCTATTAGACCCCTGGAATTAACTTTCTTCACTGATAGCTTCCGGGTGCAAGTGGACCTACCACTATAAAAATAGGTAGCGCCCGAGATTGTAAATAAAATACCCAAACTAGAGCGTCAAATTAGATAGTAGTGAACGAGTAAAAAAAAAGGCATTACAAACTTATCTTCCTAGTAGTGAAGCCACTAAATTTTAAGCAAACTTTTGAGTTGTTTTTAGCGAACTTCTTAAATTATCCCCATATTTTATCCATTTAATTTAAGTCCGGACTCCTTGAAGGCCGGGGAAGAGTCCATATATTCCGCTGCTGCAACCAATTAAAAACTACTTAGACAGTATGAAAGGGACAGTTGTCGTGTTGATAAACATAGTTTCCATTAAATACATCATTCGCAGACGATGAAATTTTAGTTGTTAAAAGATTTAAGAATGCCTCTGCATTTAACCTCAAAATTCCTGTGCAAATTTCTCTTATTTTTCTTCTTACGTTAGGACTAAGTCCTGTGTTTGCATCAATGGTTTGCCAGTGGCAGTTGGGATGCTGAAAACCAACTTTCATATCATTTATAGGTGGTCATCCACGTGATCGAGGTGTTTTTGATTTTTACTCTTTCGCAATTTTTGCCAACCGCTCATTTGGCATTCTGTCCACTTAATCTCTCCATTCTCTTCTTCGGTTTTTTGCCCATCTTACTATATCTTAAATCCCATATACTTCCCTTATTTCTTTATTTCTCTTTCGATCCTGTTATTGATCTTAGTGTTCGCATTTCTGTTGTTCTTAAAAGTCGTTTGGTTGTTGCGTTCTCCGCTCTGGTTTCTATCGCGTATGTCATGACCGGTCTTACGCAAGTTTTATATATTCTGACTTTAAACCTAGTCCTCATATATTTATTTCACCAAATTAAATCTCTTAATTTTCCTGATAATAATGATGCCTTTGTTGTTTGGACTTTTACTTCGTCCTTTAGGTTCCTATTACTTGTTATATTTGCCCCTAGATATTTAAAGGACATCACTTGTTCTACACTCTGATCGTAAATCGCTAGTTTGTATCTTCTTGGTTCTCTAGATACTGTAAGAGATTTTGTTTTCTTTATGGATATTTGCATGTTGAACGTTTCTGCTATTTGTTGGAATTTATACAGGAGCCTCTGTAGGTTATCTTCGTCATTCGAGATGATCACTGCGTCGTCAACATAGCTTATTATTTTTATGACAATTTTAATTCCATGAAAAACTCATTCGTTTTTATATATAAACCAAAAATGGCCTTTCTTAGCAACATTTTGGGTACTTATAGTGCTCATCAAACCTTGTTTTTGACAACTTTACTTTGCATACTCTGACTCTACCATTAAACTCGACCGAGTTTTCGTCTATAAAAACCACACCCTGCTAGAAATTTGGATTCACGTCACAACAGTTAAATGTAAAGCTAACCCTGTTGTTCCTATTACCTTGGTAATGTCTTGAATGGTGCTTTTCGGTACACCAAATCTTTCTGCAACCCCTCTCATGGACCATCCTTTTGAACATTCTTTTATTAGTTTCACCTGTATGTATGTTTGTAACTGACTCTTTGTCTTCGATTTTACCATACTTTAAGCGATCAGATTTAATTGAAACTTTGCACACTTGTCAAATACCGATGACGATGCAATAATTTTATCAAAATATTCGATTATCCTGATTAGTTTCACCAGGATTCATAAATTTCTTTAGTTATCCTTTGCATGAAAGTAAGAGAGATAGAACTAGTGCGTGAACTACGCATGCGCGCAGTTCCTTTAACGAAACATAAACACGCGACAGTTTTCTACTTTCCAAAATAAGTAGTTTGCCTATTATCTATTAGATGGCGCCACTTATAATTTGCAGTAATTCAAATGGTAGTTTGTATTTTGTGTTACAAAAAAGTATAGTATTAATTTTTTTAAAACACTAACAATAAAACCAAATTTTCTTTGAATAAAATTTGTTTTATTTTATCAACAATGTATTCAGTGTAACAGGTGTATTTTTAACACGCGCTTTTATAAGTTTCACCTGTATGTTTGTATGTTTGACGACAATGCATTAATTCGATCAAAATATCCGATTATCCTGATTAGTTTCGCCAGGATTCATAAATTTTTCAAGGGATCCTTTGCATGAGAGTAAAAGAGATAAAACTAGTTCGTGAACTACGCATGCGCGCGCGTAGTTCCAATGTCATATTATAATTCATCCAATCCAATATACTGGAGAGAAGGGATGAATGTCAAGAGTGTGAGTTAAAATTCGAACTCAAAAGCGAAAAATAAATTATAGTTTAAAAAAACTAAAAAACACGCTTTTGGAGTTAATTAAACAAAAAAGTAAAAAATAATTCTTAACATAAGAATAAAATTACTGACGAAAAAATTAATATCACTGTTCTAAAATCGCGGGGTGCTTTGCATGACATTTTGAAACTAACTTTGCGTTTCGGAATGAAAGCTTTTAAAACAGTGACATTAATTTTCTCGTCAGTAATTTTATTCTTGTGTTAAGAATTATTTTTTACTTTTTAGTTTGATTAACTCTAAAAGCGTGTTTTTTAGTTTTTCTAAACTATAATTTATTTAATTAAAGTCATGAATATCAATTTTTTTGTTGGTTATAAATAAGACACAATTATCCAAAAAAATGACACAATACTGACTTATGAATCAGTTTTTAGTTCAGCTTGTAGTTAGATTAATGGGATTTTTTTGTTAATTTATTGTCCTTCTATTTCGACCAATGTATTTGCTAAAAGCAGCGTAGTCAAGCACTTTCCAAATTTGTTTCACGAGAATACATTAGTCACAGATTTTCATAAATACAAAGATCTAAATTTATAAAAACAGTGTTCTTCATCCATTCAAATTACTTATTCAATAAAATTTTGTATAATGGTTAAGAACGAGAACTTCAAAACAACTTTATAACGATATTAGACAAACAATTAGTTTTAAAAAGCAATTTACTCAAATCGTCCATTTTGAAAGATACGAACTTTTATTAAGTTACGTGGTGAGGTGAGTGTAAATGGGCAAGTCGGTAGAGGTCGGCTTAGGCGAACGTATCTCGATCAGATCGAAATTGTTCTTAAGAAAAGCCAGGTCAAGAGTGCCAGCAACTGAAGAGCATGTATGAAAGCGCCAATGAAAGTAAAAGAAGCAAAAGACATGTTTAAGAACCGTAGCACGTGAAAATAAGTGGTCTCTGCCTACTACTACGGGAAAAAATTAACAGTTAACTGGTTGGATAATTACTAAATACCTGTTGGGCTGTTATTTTTTAGTATAACAGTGGGTTTAACGTCAACTGTCATTAAAACAATGGCTATTCCAACATAATAAAAAAGTTCATATACATCAATACCTTTTTATCAGTTTGATATTGGTGGAATGGGAGATGTGCATGTGACGACATAGCTTGAGATTCTTGTAATCTGTCAAAAAGTGGTTTAACGGGAATTTTCCTTGCAATTGTAAATCATTAGAGCTGGTCGTCGTATTTTTGCATTATTAAGTTGTTTCTGTTTCTTTGATTTGTAATAAAATTGATGAGTTAAAAATATATATCTTCTTCTTCTTTTTCCTTCTTTAATGTAAGCAAATTACTTGTTTTCTTCGTATCCTCTGCCGTTCAATTATTAGAGACGTTGTCGCTCCATCTCTTGCGGGGTCTTCCAACGTTTCGGCACCCTAAAGGCGACTTGTCTCTGGTTATTTTAACTATTCTGTCGTCATTCATCCGATCTATGTGTTCGTTTCACTCTATCTTTCTTCCCAGTATCCATTCATTTACGTTGTCTATTTTACATGTTCTTCTAATGTCCTCGCTTCTCTCCCTGTTAAAAAGTGTTTTTCCAGCGATCCTGCGCACTGTTTTTATTTCGGTGGTTTCTAATATTTTCTTTGTGTCCGATGTATCTGTTCTAGTTTCCGCTGAGTATGTTATTATAGGTCAGATGACCGCCTTGTAGAGTCCGGATTTGGTCTCGATTCCAAAATATCCATATCCTGATATTTCTATGCCTAGGTATTTAAATTTTATCTCCTATTGTATAATTTTATTATCCACAACCAGTTTGCATCTAATAGGTGTTTTTAAGGTGGTCATGCATTTTGTTTTTGCTGCAGATATCTTCATTTTTTGACTTTCTGCCGTTGTGCTGCCGTTGTACATACAAACATACATATAATCATCCCTTTTTTCCCGTAGGGGTAGGCAGAGACCACTTCCTTCCACTTCCACTACGGTTCTTACATACATCTTTTGCTCCTTCTACTTTCATCAGTGTTTTCATACATGTTCGTCGGTTGTTGGTACTCTTGACCTGGCCTTTCTGTAAAACAATTTTGATCTGATGAAGATATGTTCGCCGAGGTCGACCTCTACCGACTTCCGTCCATTCACACTCACTTTATAATTTGTTTCTTCAATTTTTCTGTATCCATCCTTTCTACGTGTCCAAACCATCTAAACATTCCTTTATCTATCTTTATAACCACATCTTCTTTTACAACACAGCGTTTTTTTATCTCACTATTCTTTACTTTATCCAACCGAGTTACTTTGACTATGGTACTCAGACTACTCATCTCCGCAGCATTAATCCTATTTTCATGCTTCTTCTGCCAAACCCAACATTCACTGCCTTACATAAGTGTAGGAACCAACACACCTCTATGCACAGGCAGACGTGCCTTTTTTGACACTTTTTGGCTGTTCATAAAGCTATGCAGTGCCCCATTTATCTGTTTTTCTGCCAACACCCTTTGCTCAATGTCACTGTCATATTTTCCATTTCTCGTAAACTTTGAACCCAAGTACACAAATTCATTTACTTGTTCTATTTTTTTTTCCTAAATCGAAATTTTACAGTTTGTCATGCTTTCTTTTCTTTCAAAAACCATTACTTTTATTTTGCTTACATCTATTTTCATCCCTTTGATTTTTAGGGCATTATGCATAACATTAATCGTCACCTACAACTCCTCTTCAGATTACGCTAATATTACTTGATTATCGGCGTAAAGAAGGCATTTGACGATCAAATCATTCATTTTCAGTCCATGCGCCCTCTCCTTAAAATCTTTTTAACAATCGTCTATGTATAAGTTAAATAGCCATGGCGAAGCCACACATCCCTGTCTCACACCTTTTTCGATGTTAAACCAGTTCGTGCAATCTCCGTTTATCCTGACACAAGCAGTGGAATCCTCGTAAAGTGATTTCAGTAATATAGTATTAAACTACTGCTTACCATATACATAGAAAATGTCGACCACAATTCACTCCTCACCACTCTGTCATAGGCCTTTTCCAAGTCTATAAAAGCGCAATAGACCTTCTGACTTCTAGCCAAGAATTTTTTGACTATACCTCGTAATGAAAAGACCTGATCCATTCATCTCCTTTCTCTTCTAAATCCTGCTTGCACATCCCATATTATCTTCCCAGTTTTATTCGTTACTCTTTTAATCAATATCTTTGCATACAGTTTGCCGACTATGCTGAGTAAACTAATACCTTGGTAGTTATTACAGTCCTACTGCGATCTTTTCCTCTTGTAAAGCAGTACGATACCAGCCTTGCACCAGTCGTTTGGTACGCTACCACTCCTCCAACAAAAGGTTAAAAAGGCGGTACAGCATATTATCTACCACGTTTTGTCTACCCTTCAGAATTTCAACTGTTATCCGGTCGTACCTAGCAGCTTTACCCAATTTTATAACGCTTCCACATTTTCTGTCGTACTAATTTTACTTTTATTGCAATTTTTACCCATGTTTCCGAATGGGGCCTGTACTTGTGTATCTTCTTTATCGTTGTATGAGTCCATAATTTGTGGATTTTACTCTAATATTGGACTAAGTAAAAGAAGTTGTCTACTCCGAGAAGTGCGATTTAAAAATGAATAGCAGCATCGCAATGTTCTTTCTTTAACCTACATAAATGTCAAAATTCTCACTCAGAACTTAAAATACCCCAAAAACACTTTTAAAATCAAAATCGTTAAACAAACACACATAACCTTTGGAAAGATACGTTATTTGTTGTACCACGTGCACGTTGCCTATCTCAAATTATGACGTTACGTGCACGAAACCCATACCAAAAAAGGATTTGGATTCTTTTTAAACACCCCCGAACAAGTCTAAAGCCCAAGCAAGATTTATCCTATTCAATTTTACACTCAGGGGTTTTCTCATTTAACGGAAGAATGAGGTTGTAGATCTTTTACCAATATTCCAAGATTTTTAAAAGTACACAGTACTTCTGTGTTATTTTTACCGCTAAAGTTACTAACCGAGAAATTGGAAGTTTAATTTAAGTTTGGGAGTCTACTATTCGATCTTTCTACTGCGAATAGTAAAAACATCAATCACAAAAAACAATTTAAGTAATATTCTATGCGAATAATAAAGTGAATACTTGAAAAAAGAAAAAGAAAGTCCAAACGAAAGCAGTAAATATAAAATATAAAATATAAATTTCAAAACCATAACAGTCTCGTTTAAAAATAACGAATAAAAATAGTTTGTACAATATTGGAATTTATACTTGTACTATACTACAAGACAGAAATAAATAGTCAGTGACTAATTTAAAGCTTCTTGTCGGTCGAAGTGAGAAAAGAAAGAAAGAAGGTAATTTTAGTGTCAGGTACAATTTATTTTTAAATGAAATTGTTATTTGAAGATGTTTGAAATTGCACTTTTATGGACTTGAAATAGGCCTATGACAGAGTGGTGAGGAGTAAATTGTGATCGACATTGTCTATGGATGGGTTGAGCGGTAGTTTAATACGAGCACTAAAATCACTTTACGAGGATTCCACTGCTTGTGTTAGGATAAACGGAGCTTGCACGGACTGGTTTAACATCGAAAAAAGTGTGAGACAGGGATGTGTGACTTCGCCATGACCGTTTAACTTATACATAGACGATTGTTTAAAAGATTTAAAAGATAGTGCGAATGGATTAAAAATGAATTATTCGATCGTCAAATGCCTTCTTTACGTCGATTATCAAGTGATATTAGAGTCATCTAAAAAGAAGTTACAGTCAATGGTTAATATTATGCATGATGCCTTGAAAATCAAAGGGATGAAAATAAATGTAAGCAAAACGAAAATAATGGTTTTTAAAATAGAAGAAAGCATGACAAACTGTGAAGTTCTGGTTAAGGGAGAAAGAGTGAAACAAGTAAATTAGTTTGTATACTTGGGTTCAAAGTTTACGAGATACGAAAAGTATGACAGTGACATTGAGCGGGAAAACAAATAAATGAGGCACTGCATAGCTTTATGAGCAGCCAGAAAGTGTAAAAAAAGGCACGTCTGGCTGTGCACAGAGGTGTGTTGGTTCCTACACTTATGTAAGGGTTTGGCAGAAAAGGCATGAAAATAGGAATAATGCTGTGGAGATAAGTAGTCTGAGAAGTATAGCCGGAGTGACTCGGTTGGATAAAGTAAGGAAAATTGATATAAGAGAACGCTGTGGTGTCAAAGATGTGGTTACAAAGATAGATAAAGGAATGCTTGGATGATTTGGACACGTAGAAAGGATGGATAAAGAAAGATAGACGAAACAAATTTATAAGGCGAGTGAGAATAGACGGAAGTCGGTAGAGGTCGACCTCGGCGAACATATCTTGGTCAGAGCAACATTGTTTTGAAGAAAGGCCAGGTTGATAGTACCACCAACCGACGAGCATGTACGAGAGCACTGATGAAAATAGAGGAAGCAAAAAATGTGTGCAAGAACCGTAGCGGAAGTGGAAGGAAGTGGTATCTGCCTACCCCTACGGGAAAAAGGCGTTACTATATGTATGTATGCATGAAAGTAGGCTATAATCTTAATTTTAGGTATGTTTGTTTACTAGTTGACATGTCACATTCTAAAGTAAAAATGAGCCGGGATTAGTCACACCGTTAAAAATTCGAGAATTAATTGTTAAAAAACATAAAGAAAGCAAGTCAATGTCTCAAATTTCTTTTTATCAAAAAATATAAAAATTAACAATTGGAGACATCATTGGGAAATACAGAAAAACTGGTAATTCAACTGTTCGTGGTAAAAGTACTGGACGCCCATAATTAGTAACTGAAAGAAATAGAAGACTTTTGGTAAAAATTTGCAAGTCTAAAAGAAGATCAACACTGCGCGAAATTACCTCTTTTTGGAATCAACAAACTGGGTTAAATTTTGGAGGAAAGTGTTGTCGGAAGTGGATTCTTAAATCTGGACTTAGTCTTCATAACGGTATGATATGTTTAAAGGTTGCTAAAATAATTCTTGACATTTGAGTATTTGTTTGCAGGCGAAAGAAAAACCTATGTTAACTCAAAAGCAAAGAAGAAACGTCATTTTTGGGCTAAGTAAACGGTTTTGTGGACTGATGAGAACTGAAGTAAAGTGTTATTTAGCGATGAGTCAAAATTGCATATCAGTTTGGGTGATTTTAGAAAGCGTGTAATTAGAAGCAAAGTAGAGGCATTTCAAAAAGATTGTCTAAAGCGCACAGTAAGTTTCCTTAAGGAATTATGATTAGGGGATGCTGGGCAAGCATTCAAGAGTTACATCCTAATGAAGATAATACAGGGTGATTCTTTGGGAGTTCTAATTAGACGTTTTAGAGAAACTTAGCATTAAAATCTGAAAATTTGAGGTAAAAGGTTTTAGAAAATGTCGAATTGATCTAAAATATTTAGAGCCACCAACCACTTCCGGTTATACCGGAAGTTGACTATAAATTGCTTATTTTAACTAGAACACCCTGTATATTATTACGAATTTCGATAAAGCTACTCTTGAGGATTCTTTAAAGTAAATGTTTAAAAACTTTTTTCTGTTAATGTAACTAAAATTATAGCAATATTTTTGTTTTCAATGGCACAATAAACATAATACAAACTCATAATTAAAAAGTTAAATATCTCAATAATGGTTTGATTTAGGTACCGAAAGTTGCTAACGAAACTTAAAGAGCAGTAAAATTTCTGTCTAACAACGTTATAAAATACAGGGTAATCTAATTAAGACAGTTGAGAAATCTTTAAATATGCGTTTTGAATCACCCTGTACCATAATAATCATTTAATTAACAAAATGACCAAGTTTAGTAAAAATACACAATACTAGAAAAATATAATGTAAAAAAAAATGATTAAATTTACATTAATTATAATGATTCTTCTCTTCTTCTTAGTCGCTATCTCGTATTCGAGAATCGTGCTTTCAAGAGTTGCTCTCCACAATATGTCTCCATTCCTCTCTGTTCTCTGCCATCCTGAAGGTGCAGGCTAGACTTTGTCCCGTGATGTTAGTGATGAGGTCCGAATATCTAGTGGGGGACCTACCTCGGGGTCTTTTTCCGGCTACCATGCCCTCAACGGTTAGTCTTTCAAGGCAGTTTCCTCGTACTACGTGGCCAAAAAATTTAGCGATGTTTTTAGTTTTAGTTTTTAGCGATGTTTTAGTCTCTTTTTTGGTTTTATTGTTAAAGTATTAATTCATTGGTTCTTCTTTGTGTCCACGAGATTCTCAGCATTCTTCGCCAAAAGAACATTTCCAGGGCGTCAATTTTCTTTTTGTCCGTTACTTTGAGCGACCAGCATTCTGACCCATAGAGAAAGATCGAGAAGACCAGGCTCCTTACCAGTCTCATTTTTGTTGCCAAAGAGATTTCATGACTTCTCCATATATTTGTTAGTTTAGTCATAGCTTCCATTGCTATGGAGCTTCTCCTTTTGATCTCTTCACTGGCTCCGCCTTCGTTGGAAATGAGTGACCGTAGATAAATGAAAGTGTTAACTGTGTTGATGTTATTTATTTTCTTTATTTCTGGTCTATTGTTGTTAGCTCGGTCAACTATCATCATTTTGGTTTTCTATTTATTCTCAAATCAATCTCCTTGCTTAAATGCTCTATTCGCCTGATCAGGTCGACATAGTTCCTCCTCTGATGTTGAACAAGAGAGGACTCAGTATGCATCCTTGCCTGACACCTTTCTCTAACTGGAATGGGTCTGACAGCTCGTTTTCCACTCTTACGTGGAATTATAATGATACAGGGTGTCAAATCGGACCCTCATCGAAATACTTTATAATATACAGGGTGTTCTATTTAAAATAAGCAAGTTATAGTCAACTTCCGGTATAACCGAAAACAGTTGGAGGCTCTAAATATTTTAAATCAATTTGGCATATCCGAAAACCTTTCACCTTAAATTTTCAGATTTTAATTATGTCAAGTTTCTTTAAAACGTCTAATTAGAACTTCCAAAGAATCAGCCGGTATAATCTTTCAACAAGATGGTGCATCTTCACATACTGCTAAATCCACAACAACCTGGCTTGCAGATAATGAGATTAACACCTTAGACTGGCCTTCGAGCAGGCCCATGCCTCAACATAATTGAAACACTATGGCATAAAATGGAACAGTGCCTTAGAAATAATCCCCGGATCTATTCCGGATCTACGTATGAAACTTAAGTAATTTGGGACTCATTTCCTGCTGAATAATGCCAAAAGCTTGCGGCAACAACGCCCTTGCGTATAAAAGACGTAATTAGATCTCAAGTGAATGTTCCGCCATATTAAAATATCTGAAATTTTTTGTTAAAAGCAACTAAAATGATATCATTTAATTTTCACAGTTTTTTACCTTGTTTTAACTTAGAAATGTCGTGACAATTTTTTTTGTATTCCGTTACTCGTTCGTATAAAATGTTTAAAATGTACTAAACATACAAAATTGTAAAAAATCATAAAATATTTGTTTGATTTTAATACTGTCCGAACATATAGTGGTTAGGGCTCGCAGAATTATTATAAATATTTAAGGAGGATTTTTTTTTTAAAAAAAAGGTTGTAGTTTAAATAAACTTTTTCAAAATTTAATGGTAATTTAATTTATCGATTGCAAAACCTTGATTAAGTTAAAAATGTCCACCTTAAGATAGATATATAATACAGAAATAGTAACTTTGCAGTAGTGAAAGAAATTGCGTCTTTTATTGGGAAAGAAACACACGGAAAATATAAGGGATGAAGGCTACCGAATTGATTGCAAACAACCCCTATTCAATGAATCCTTTGTCCTTTATGAACTCTTGCCTTTTTCGTTTGTGTCTCATAAGTTACGAATCATTCGTAAGTGTTTGATATTTGACTCCTTTATTTTCTATATAACCAACCGAAAATATTCGTTATTACCGGAAATAAAAATCCAGGATTGGATTAGCAGAAAATTTATAAAATCGTCCATCTTGAAGTTACACCCCATATTAAAATTATACTTTAAATATATTTTTGTTAGTTTAAAATAGCACAATTCTTTTTAAATATTTAACCACTGACTGTATATACATTATGCAACCTTTAATTTTATGAAAGGAATTTACTGAAAAAGGCTTTAAAGTGTAAATCTTATATTTTATTGTTTTATTTTGGGAACTATTTTAACAAAAATTGTCCACAATTCGACTCCATAAAATAGTATTGAAAACACGTAACAACGAAGTAAACGTATTTTCGTAGTTATCTGTTCTTGCCTTTTCAATGCGAGTTCCGATCTCAATGGATTGGTTCCACTCATCATTAATGTTTGTGCCCAAGTATACGTTACTATTAACCCTTTATAGGGAAATTCCATCTGCTACTAAGTTTCCACGGATGTCTTGGTTTTGACTTATTATCATAAACTTTGTTTTACTCTTGTTTATTTCCAGCCCATAATGTCGGCTGAGAGCTGTGATTCTGTCCAATAGAAGCTGCAAGGTAGCAAGGCTGTCTGCCAAAATAACAGTGTCATCTGCACACCTTATGTTGTTTAACTGTTCCCCATTTAGTAGTATTCCGGCTTTAATATCTTACTTATAAAATACAAGCCAAAATTAATGGCACAACTACCGAAAACATTCCTGTAAATAGTGGTATTTGACAAGGAGATTCCCTTCGCCTTTTATTGTTCAATATCGTTATGGACGAAATAATAAAAAGCACTCGTAACCTGAAAGGGTATGAAATGGGGAACAAAGACGTCAAAATCCTATGCTATGCCGATGACGCTGGTCTGATTGCAGAAAACGAAGATGGCCTACAGAGATTACTATTCAAATTCAGCACAACGGCAAAAAGTCTAAAAATAAAGATATCTGCAGCAAAGACGAAATACATGACCACTTTAAAAAAACTTATCAGATGCAAACTAGTTGTGGATGATAAAATTATACAACAGGAGATTAAATTTAAATACCTAGGCATAGAAGTATCAGGATGCCAAGGCATTCTCTTCGTCTTCTAGATTCCATTCGGAAAAGAGCCATTCGCATGATTAACAGATCAAATCTCACAGATACCCTTCACCCTCTAGAACATAGAAGAAGAGTTGCAGACCAGTCATTGCTCTACAGATATTTCCATGGCAGATGCTCCAGAGAAATAAAAACTCTTGTACCACCATTGGCCACATTCGGCCGAAGAACTCGGCACGCTGATCAGTCTTACCCATTTAGTCTTAAGATTGACACTACAAGGACCAATCTCCATCAAGAATCCTTCTTTTACAGGGCTGTTACGGAATGGTACAACCTTCCAAAATCAGTTTTTCCAGAGAACTATGACCTGCAACTTTTCAAAAAGCGGGTCAACAATCATTTCCTTTCTATAATCCCTTTCCCCTTCTAATAGTCACAGTGCGGGCCGTCTGCGGCAAACAAGATAATGATAGGACCGAATAGACACTTTAAGAAGAAGAATTTTTTTACTTTTACTGCTTCAATTATACCAATTATTATTAACCTAACGTCCTAACCTAACACCAACAGTACCTGGTGAAGAACTTTGAAATTGTGGGGACGTGTTATAGAAGACCTCAATATTTAGATTACATTATATTTCTGTTATGCATGCCCTAAAAATCAAAGGGATGAAAATAAATGCAAGCAAAACGAAAGTAATGGTTTTTAAAAGAAAAGAAAGCATGACAAACTATAAAGTTTCAATTAAGGGAGAAAGAGTGAAACAAGTAAATGAACTTGTGGACTTGGGTTCAAAGTTTACGAGAAATGGAAAATATGACAGTGACATTAAGCGAAGGGTGTTGGCAGGAAAACAGATTAATGGGGCACTGCAAAGCTATGTAAAGTGTCGAAAAAGGCACGTCTGGCGGTGCATAGAGGTGTGTTGGTTCCTACACTTATGTATGGTAGTGAATGTTGGGTTTGGCAGAAGAGCATAAAAATAGGATTTATGCTTTATTAGAAATAGCTTGCAAATCTGGTATGCTATCCGCGATCAGAATTTCATCGTCTGCATAACTGATATTGTGGATCCAAACTCTATTCACTTTTATACCTATTTATACCTTCTCAAGTGCTTCCTGAAAGATTGCCTCCGAATATAGGTTAAACAGCATTGGTGACAAAGCACAACCTTGACGAACCCCACTACAGATTTCGATATCATTGGTCAGCCTATGTATGGGGTGAGTGGTAGTTTAATACGAGCATTGAAATCACTTTACGAGGATTCCACTGCTTGTGTCAGGATAAACGGAGATAATGGTTTTTAAAATAGAAGAAAGCATGACAAACTGTGAAGTTCTGTTTAAGGGAGAAAGAGTGAAACAAGTAAATGAGTTTGTATACTTGGGTTCAAAGTTTACGAGATATGAAAAGTATGACAGTGACATTGAGCGGGAAAACATAGCATAGCATAGCTTTATAAACAGCCAGAAAATGTAAAAAAGGCACTTCTGGCTGTGCATAGAGGTGTGTTGGTTCCTACACTTATGTAAGGTAGTGAATGTTGGATTTGGCAGAAGAAGCATGAAAATAGGATTAATGCTGCGGAGATGAGTAGTGCCATTGAGTTCAATAACGTAGCCTTCACGTGTTTCATTGACCTAACCCAGGCATTCGATAGGGTATGGTTAACAGACGTCTTGGCCCTACTACAAAAGAGAAGAATTCATCCGAATGTAATAAAGACCATCGAAGAATTGAACAAGAACAACTACACATATGTAAGAACTGCAAATAAGCTAAGCAATAAAATACTTATGACAACCGGAATCAGGCAAGGAGATAGCCTAAGCCCAATCCTATTTAACATCATCATGGATGAAATTATAAATGAAGTCAAAGTAACTGGGAGAGGATATCGACTGGGAGATAAAGAAATAAAAATCATATGCTACGCTGATGATGCTGTAATCGTATCGGAAGACGAGGACAACCTACAGAGACTCTTACACAAGTTCCAAAAAACAGCTGAAGAATTCAATATGCAAATATCCGTCAAGAAAACCAAATCGCTAACAATATCCAAAGAACCGAAAAGATGTAAACTCGCAATCTATGAGCAGAGTGTAGAACAAGTGATATTTAGGAGCTAATATAACTAGCACTAGAAATATTAAGGAGGAAGTAAAAGCTCAAACATCAAAGGCATTTCTAATCTCAGGATTCTTGAGAGACATAATCTGGAGAAATAAACACATGAGTACCAGAAGTAAGGTCAGAATATATAAGACATGTGTAAGACCGATTATGACATACGCGATAGAGACCAGAGCGGAGAACACGACTACAAAGCGACTTCTTAGATCAACGGAAATGCGAATTCTTAGATCGATAACTGGCTATACTTTACTTGACCATAAAAGAAGCGAAGAGATAAGGGAAATATGTGAAGTCCAAGATATAGTAAGATGGGCAAGAAACCGAAGAAGAGAATGGAGAGACCATGTTAGCAGAATGCCAAACGACCGGCTGGCAAAAATTGTGAGAGAGAAGCGGCCCAACACACCACGCCCACCTGGACGCCCACCAAAAAGATGGTATGATAGCTGGTCTTCATCGTCCCAATTGTTTTTGGGCAACCTTTGAGGCAAACACAGGACGTAGTCCTAACGTAAGAAAAAGAAGAAGAGATGAGTAGTGTGAGAAGTATAGCCGGAGTGACTCGGTTGGATAAAGTAAAAACTAGTGAGATAAGAGAGCGCTGTGGTGTAAAAGAAGATGTGGTTACAAAGTTAGCTAAAGAAATGCTTAGATGGTATGGAAACGTAGAAAGGATGGATGAAGGAAGATTGACAAAACAAATTTATAAGGCGAGTGTGAATGGACAAGTCGGTAGACGGCAGTCGGTACCAACAACCGACGAGCATGCATGAGAGCCCTGATGAAAGTAGAGGAAGCAAAAGATGTGTGTAAGAACCGTAGCGGAAATGGAAGAAAGTGGTTTCTGCCTACCTCTATGGGAAAAAGGCGTGACTATATGTATGTATTTAAACTATGAGGAAGTATAGTCTTTTACTCGCGTATAACGATAGCTATTATCCTCGAGAATAATAGCGACATTCTAATGTTATTGTGAAACCCTGTATAAATAAAACAAGGTATTACGAATTTAGTCAAATGAGATCTTGCATCCGATTGTTTTCTCATTTTTCAGCTAGTTGCAGTAAAAAAATAATCGCTGCGGGTCATAAAAAAATCACCCTTTTGGAAACGCCGATGGTGTAAACCTTTTTGCAAACATTGGTCCCAAACTACAAATATACTCCCAGACATCGCTCTGGCCTCTCGAGCTTCGAGCGCTAAATAATAATGTACAATTCCACTGCCATCGCTATTAAATTCGCCTCCGCAGTAGGCTGTGCGATATTATTTTTCGTTTGTTTCCTTCAGGTTTATCTCAGAAAAATTCCGATGCGTTCATCGTATCAGGGACGGACTGTGCTTCACAAAAAATACAATGTCTCGACATTATTACAATAATAATGTAAGATAAATGGAGAGTGTTTCCAAAGTAATCTAAAATATTATTGTGACCGATTCGTCATTCAGTTTTGCAACCAAAAGTAATGGTTTTTGAAAGAGAAGAGAGCATGACAAACTGCAAGGTGCTGATTGTTGGAGAAAGAGTGAAACAAGTAAATGAGTTCAAAGTTTACGAGACACGAAAAGTAGGACTGTAACTTTAGCAAAGAGTGTTGACAGGGAAACAAATTAATGAGGCTCTGCATAACTTTACGAGCAGCCAGAAAGTGTTAAAAAAAGGTGCACTTATGTATGGTAGAGAATGCTGGGTTTGGAAGAAGAAGCATAAAATGAAGATTAATGCTGCGGAGAGGAGTAGTCTGAGAAGTATAGCCACTCAAGCGTTTTATGAGTCTACCAATGCTTTGGCGAACTAATGGTGATTTGTTCCATATTATTTTTTTGCATTTTTTCTGATGACTTTCGACTGAGATGGTCGTTCCATTCCATATTTCTTTGTAGTATCCAATCGTTGATACCATCTTACACATTTTCCTGATGTTGCCACGTCTTTTTTTTCGTTCTCTAAAGAGTACTCTGCCAGAGGTCTCTCTACTGGCAAATTATGCCCGAGCTCAGCCGTAGAGGGTAGAAGAAAAAAATATAAAAGTGAGCCGCGCCACCGACTTGGACGGTTCAAGCCGGAAACCCCTAGGTCTTATAGGCACTAGCAGAGCCACACGATAAACAACTAAGATTATGGTGAACCAAATAAATAAAATTATAGCTAAAATATATTGGATACTTTACTCACACCATAAATCAGAGTACACAGCTCAATAGCAACATTATAACAAATATAGTCAAAATTAACAGCTATGGTAAATTTTCTTGCTAAAACAAACCAAAAATTTAGAATTTACAACTTTATAAAATAACCAGAACAGAGTAAGAGTAACAGACTTTACCAAGTTACCAAAAAAAAAGTAAAACGTATATAAATCAACTCATTAATAACACTAACTCAAACGTTTACATAAGGCTGCTAATTTACTCGTTTTTACCATTTACATAAAGATTTTCATTGCCAAAACAATCGAGTTTATTTAAAAATATTTTTACAATGGTTGTCCTTTAAAATATCAAGATTGTAGGATATTTACAAATAAGTAGGAAGAAAATATATTTTTACTTGGACATAAAGAATTATTGAGAAGGTTATTTTAATCCAAGTTTAGTTTTGGCATATTATCTAATGCAATAAATAGTTTCCAACAATGTAATATATTAATAAACTAAAACAAAACTTAATCGTGGTGTCAAAATAAGTCACGTCGATATATATTTAAAAATAAATCACTTATAACCTTTGGTTATACGAATTCACAAAGTACTATATTGATAAACTAAAACAAAACTTAATCGTGGTGTCAAAATAAGTCACGGCGTTATATATTTAAAAATAAATCACTTATAACCTTTAGGTATACGACTTCATTACTCCTGTGGCCTACTTTTATGGCCGGTTTGATTATGGGACGACACCTGCTAATTAACAATGGCTTCCCTCAAATAAATCCCGCTTGCGGCTATTTTAACTCGACACCAAAATCCAAAATATCAACAACGAAGGTAAGATAGAATGGTCAGGTTAAAAATTAAGTGGTTTTTCTTTAAAATCCAATTAAGATGGCCCAAATACAGCCAGATATGAAAGAAATCCCATAGAGGTTCTGCACACGTGCTAATATCACATCGTCCCAAAAACTCTCACCAACACCCGACTTCGAAGACTCTCCACCAACGACTGACTCCCAGGCCAGAAATCAAGAAATGACACGGAATAAACGTCAACCCACAATCTTCGCAAGTCCGTGCTCCACACCAGTAATCGCCTCGTCCGTGTTGTTAGCCAGCCCCATCCATTAACAATCGAATCCTATCACAACAAGGTATGCAACACTATTTACAACGAATGATATATTTAAGTTACAACAAAATACGGTATGCAACCCTACTTACGAGTACCTAAGGAATACAAAATCATCAGAGACCCAATTTATAATGGAACTGTAGAAGGAAAAAAATAGGCACGTGACAATGTCCTTGCTTCTTTCTCTGTCAATAAGCGTCTATCCCGCCATTTTGAGGTGGGAAATTCTTCTAATTTAAAAATCGACTAATAATGCACCCCTTTTCAAGTCGTTATTAAGTAGTGAAATAAACTGAAGGAAATGCAAATTAAATTAAAATGTGTAAATCCATTTCCTATTTTTGGTCAACTTTTTTGGGTGTTTTTTGAAAATCAGTATACTTTCATGTTCATTTAATACCGATATAATGAAAAGTCGGAATGTTACTGTTTGGTGCGTATTTTTAACATAAAAAATTATTAACAAGTGCGAGTTCGGATCTGTGCTTTTGCAGTAAAAGCTGCGGCATCGGCACAAGAACACAATAACTATGAATTTTTAGCATAAAAATCCTACTCCTGTTGGAGGAGGGGATTGTAAAAACGGAAAGAATATTAGTGGCACATGAATCTTCTTTCATTCAAGAAATTCCACCCAGAATCTCGTAAACGCCATTTTTTTTATGCGCCAGGTGTTCATAAAGACTCTTATAATGAAGTGGTTTATAACTTTTGATCAAAGTATAATATTATCAAACGTAACAGTTTTGTGTAACGCTACTTTCTTCCGGGGGAGAGTATACAGAGTAGATAATAACAGTGATTAAACTAAAAGAACTTTACAGATTCTAGTTTAAGGATGCGATCTTGATTTCTCGTAACTTATAGTCGAAAAATTCTTGGCTAGAAGTCAGAAGTCAGAAGGTCTATTGCGCTTTTATAGACTTGGAAAAGGCCTATGACAGAGTGGTGAGGAGTGAATTGTGGTCTACATTGTCTATGTATGGGGTGAGTGGTAGTTTAATACGGGATCTGAAATCACTTTACGAGGATTCCACTGCTTGTGTCAGAATAAACGGAGCTTGCACGGACTGGTTTAACATCGAAAAAGGTGTGAGACAGGGATGTGTGGCTTCGCCATGGCTGTTTAACTTATACATAGACAATTGTTTAAAAGATCTGAAAAAAAATGCGTATGGATTAAAAATAAATGATTTGATCGTCAAATGCCTTCTTTACGCCGATGATCAAGTCATATTAGCGTTATCTGAAGAGGATTTGCAGGCGATGGTTAATGTTATGCATGATTCCCTGAAAATCGAAGGGATGAAAATAAATGTGAGCAAAACGAAAGTAATGGTTTTTGAAAGAGAAGAAAGCATGACAAACTGTAAAGTTTTGATTGAGGGAGAAAGAGTGGAACAAGATAATGAATTTGTGTACTTGGGTTCAAAATTTACTAGAGATGGAAAGTGTGACAGTGACATTGAGCGAAGGGTGTTGGCAGGAAAACAAATGAATGGGGCACTGCATAGCTTTATGAATAGCCAGAAAGTGTCAAAAAAGGCACGTCTGGCGGTGCATAGAAGTGTGTTGGTTCCTACACTTATGTATGGTAGTGAATGTTGGGTTTGGCAGAAGAAGCATGAAAATAGGATAAATTCTGTGGAGATGAGTAGTCTGATAAGTAAAGCCGGAGTGACTTGGTTGGATAAAATTAAGAATAGTGAGATAAGAAAACGCTGTGGTGTAAAAGAAGATGTGGTCACAAAGATAGATAAAGGAATGCTTAGATTGTTTGGACACGTAGAAAGGATGGATGAAGGAAGATTGACGAAACAAATTTATAAGGCGAGTGTGAATGGGCAAATCGGTAGAGGTCGACCTCGGAGAACATATCTCGATCAGATCAACATTGTTTTGAAGAAAGGCCAGGTCAAGAGAACCAACAACCGAAGAGCATAAATGAGAGCACTGATGAAAGAAGAGGAAGCAAAAGATGTGTGTACGAACCGTAGCAAGTGGAAGGAAGTGGTCTCTGCCTACCTCTATGTGAAAAAGGCGTGACTTTATGTATGTATGTATGTTCTATAACTAATAAGAAAACTAACCTAACTGAAAAAAACACTGTTGAGCGCCAAGTAATTAATTTACACGCTTATATTATGGTCTAAGATCTCTATCGTAGGAAAGTTTCTTATACCAAATCGACCCTTGGTATGTATAAAACAACTTCAGAAACTTATTTTTTTTGGTCTGTAACATTCTACCGTAAAGAAAAAAAATTCGATTTCTGACGATTTTTGTAATTTAAAAAAATTTGGAGCGACCTTTTAAAAATTTCGTTTTGAGCTGTCTTTTGAAGGGGGCTCTTTAAAGGTCAAAAACTAACATATTTTCAAAAAAAAAAAGTCGGTTTTGCGCCACCCTAATACATACATACAAACATTTTTTTATTTATAAATATATATATATATATATATATATATATATATATATATATATATAGAATACAAACCTAAGAATTTATTAAATACGCATTTAACCTTATAACATCCTTAGACACACTTTAGTTAAACATAATATATGTTTAAAGTTACTTTACCTGACAATAACCTTTTAAGCACAGACAGCGCCCTCTATATAGAGTTTTAAATTGAGAAACTCATTAGAGAACCAACTAATGCTTCGAGAGTATTTTTCTGTTCCTTTCTTGACTGTCTCCATTACGTGTAGTCTTTGGTAAACGGTGTTTTATTCTAAATATAAAGACGTGTCTAAAGGCATCCGTGATCGGACTAAAAATGCGTACTAGCGTAAACGTAAGAAAAAGGGACGAAAATAATGTTAATTGATACTAGAAAATTCACGTAACACGCAGAGCATTCCGAGTTTTTTAATTATTAAATAGGGATATTATGTTGTTTAATATACAAGGTGAATGAAAAAGCAGGAGAGGACAAAATAACTTCAGAAATGATGAAAAACTTGGGAGAAATATGAAGAAAGAGCTTACTAGAAATAATCAATAAAGCTTGGATAAAAGAAAATATACTAGAAAAATGGGAAACAGCTCTATTAACACCAATACATAAAAAAGGAGACAACAAAAACTGCAATAACTATAGAGGGATCACACTACTGAATACCATAACAAAAATAATGGAACGAATAATTAACAACAAAATAAGAAACAAAATAGAACCGCAACTTTCAGAACCACAAAGTGGGTTCAGACCCGGAAGAAGCACACAAGACCACATTTTTACGATGAAACAAATCAAATCAAATTTTATTGCTTTCGATAAAGTACATTACAGGTGTTATAAATTGTATCTAAAATAAGATCCCAGTTGGAACATAATGAGCCTAGGCAAATTTTGCCTGTCTTGCTCTATGCTCGATCTGAGGACTTTATAAGTTCAACGTACATTTTGTATTTATCATGTTAAGTCTGTGAGTAGATTATAGATTTAAAATATATTTGTTGAAGTTTTCATAATTCGAAAAATACTTTTTGTAGAGGTTTTACAGTGTCAAGCAGATGGTGCAGGAAGGTAGGCAGGTATAATTTTTTTTTTTTTTTGTCAAGTAGATGTTGATTGCAATATATTGTAGAATATCTTTGGGTTTTTTAAAATATACTGTTTTGTTTCAATATTATATTTTTTCTGGTTTGAAATTTTTCTTAGAGCGGTTGGGATGGCATTGAAAAATTTAGGTCCCAAGAAGAAATAAGATCTTTGTGTTAAGGTTTTTTTGAACAATTGTGTGTTGAGATTTATATTTGCATTTGATCTGGTTATTCTATTTTTTATTTGGTAGAAATTTTTATGATTTGTGTACATTTTTTTTGAACATTGGTGGGCGAAAAGTAGTTTGATATTCAATATTTTTGTTTCCTGGTAGATGATATCAGTAGAGTAACGTTTGTTTTTTTTCAAGATAATTTTTAGGATTGTGTTTTGTGTTGTTTGTAAGATATTAAGAGTGGTATTGAATGCCCCGCCCCATATTGTGATGCAGTAGGATAAGATTGATTCAGCTAAAGAGATGTATAACATCAGGAGGTTTTTAGTTGTCAAAATGTCTCTCAGGGTATAGAAATTATGAATCAGGGCTCTTAGGCGTTTGTTGACATGCATTATGTGGTCTGTCCATCTTATATGTTGGTCTATGATAACTCCGAGGTATTTTATTGATGTTACTTTCTCTATCATAGGGCATAAGCATGGGTTATTGTTTTTGCAGTGCATAGAGTGTAATTTCAAAGAAAAAAAGAAAATAATAGAAAGGAAACGATCAGAAAACCAAGATATATATTTAGCATTTATAGACCTTAAAAAAGCTTTTGACAGAGTACCTAGAACAGAAGTATGGAAGAGTTTAAAAAATAGAAACATTGATGACAAAACCATAAATACGATAAAAAAAAACATATGGAAGTAATAGAAATCATGTTATCAAGAATAACATGAAATCAGAAGGCATTAAGTCCATTGTACACATCTTTACCAGGGATATCAGCTTCTTTGGAAAGCTCAATTCTTGCATCGCTTTCCACAATTTTTATCTAAATACTTTGTCGAATGTCTGTTTGAAATAAATAAACATCTGGTGGAGTTCCCCGTCAAATTCCCAGCATTTCTTCATTATTTGTCTAATGGTGAAAATTTGGTCTATGGTGGACCTTTTAGATCTAATCCGGCACAGGTAGTCCCCGACTATCTCCTCCGTATAAGGTTCAATTCTCTTCCGCAGGATACTGGAGAGGATCTTATGGCATGTATTTAGCAGAGTTTTTTCCCGATAAATTAAGCATTTCTCATTGTCTCCTTTTTTATGGATGGGGAATATTACACCTTCCTTCCAT
Source organism: Agelastica alni (assembly GCA_950111635.1). Taxonomy (NCBI): domain Eukaryota; kingdom Metazoa; phylum Arthropoda; class Insecta; order Coleoptera; family Chrysomelidae; genus Agelastica; species Agelastica alni. Next base: position 19,802,516 of record OX467719.1, on the reverse strand, counting down.
GGTTCTGGTAGCATTTCGGTATTCCAAATGTTTTGGATGAGCTTATGCATGGCCCTATGCAGTTTTTCTTCATCATATTTTATACACTCTGCAGGTATGCCGTCGCTACCAGCATGTTTGTTGTTTTTTAGTTTCTTTATGGCTTTGACTGTTTCTTCGTATGTTGCGGCTGGTATCTCTATTTTAGCTTTCAATATGCTTATGGGTGTCGTAACTATATTACCTCTTCGTTGAGTAGTTCGCAAAAGTAGTTCCTCCATGTGATTGGGATCTCTCTTTTGTTGGTTATCAATTGTCCGATGTTTGTTGAGAGGAAGTATTCGGTTCTGAATTGATATCCTGTTTTATGCTTTGTTATTCTATGAAAGTATTCTTTTATTCTGTTTTTTTCTCTGTTATATAGTATTTTTTTATGGGTGGTCCCTTTTTTTATTATGCTACGTACTTCAAATCTTTGTTGTTTATACTCTTTTATACTAGGGGCTGTTGGGTGTTGGAGCATTTTTTCCTGGTCATATTTCGTCTTTCCATCGCTGTTTTACAATCGTTATTAAACCTTTTCCTTCTTTGTTTTCTCTTTTTGTCGAGCACTTGACTGACCACTCTGGTTACTGAATGAACTTATCCTGTGTAAAAAATAACGGTACCAGGTTTACATTTTATACATGGTAGAGGCTTGAACTTGAAACAAAATCTGTGAACGAAAACTAGAAGCCTTCGAAATGTGGTCATACCGCAGAATCTTGAGAATATCATGGACCTAGAAGTGCTAAAAAGAATTGAAAAAAAGCTTAAATATAGTAGAAGTGAAAGAAAGGAAATTAAAATATCTGGAACATATTATAAGAGGACTGAAATATGAACTCCAATACCTTATAATCCAGAGCGAGATAGAGGGAAAAAGATCAGTAGGAAAAATAGAAACATTTTGAATTAAAAACCTGCGAGAATGGTTTTATTTATCAACAGCTGAATTATTTAGGGCCGCACTTTCCAAGGTCGAGATAATCATAATGATAACCAACCTCTGCAATGGAGACATCACTTGAAGAAGAAGTTAAATTCATTGTAACGGTTTTATTCCACCTCTTCTTCTTAGTCCATTACATCATCCATGATGTATGGTGGTTTATTTATCAACAGCTGAATTATTTAGGGCCGCACTTTCCAAGGTCGAGATAACCATAATGATAACCAACCTCTGCAATGGAGACATCACTTGAAGAAGAAGTTAAATTCATTGTAACAGTTTTATTCCACCTCTTCTTCTTAGTCCATTACATCATCCATAATGTATGGTGGTTTATTTATCAACAGCTGAATTATTTAGGGCCGCACTTTCCAAGGTCGAGATAACCATAATGATAACCAACCTCTGCAATGGAGACATCACTTGAAGAAGAAGTTAAATTCATTGTAACAGTTTTATTCCACCTCTTCTTCTTAGTCCATTACATCATCCATGATGTATGGTGGTTGTTGTGAACTGTCATTATCCAGTCTGTCCAGAACGTGACTAATAATATGTTGCCATCGTTGCTGGCTGTTAGCCTCTCTTGTTGCTGTCTCTAGATTTAGGCCAGTTAAATTTCGAACGGTGTCTATCCATCTCGTTGGTGATCGGCCTCGTCGTCTTTTACCAAATGGCATTCCCTGTACATTAGGGCGCTCAACATTATCGTGTTGAATTATGTGGCCGAAGAACCTTAGAGCTGAAGTTTGGCTCGACAAACGGTGCTCTATTCTTACTTGTTTTAATATGGATGCGTTTGTTCTTCGAGCAGTCCATGGGATTCTTAGCATTCTGCGCCAACACCACATTTCAAACGCATCGATTCTCCGTCGATCAGCGGCCTTGATCACCCACGTTTCCGAAGCGTACCAAAAAACTGAGAATACCAGTCATTTTATTAGAGCTTTTTTTGTTTGGATCGAGATGATCGAGATGATCGAGATGTTGCGATCTTTCCATACTCTGGTGAGTTGGATCATATCTGTTTTACCCAGTTGAATGCGTCTACAAATTTCAGGTTCACAATCTCCATTTAATGTTATTATTGATCCTAGATGCACGATCCCTCCGACGATATCGCAATTTGCCACCTTGTGTGGTTGTGGAGCACCTTCTTGTTCTCGGTTGATAATCCATTCCACCTATATTCATCAATATATGAACGTCAATACCACCACTTTAATATCCCTCGTTTCCTTGATCTAAATATAAAACTCGAGCGTTTGAAAATACAAATTTTTATTTTTCCTTCCTTCAATGCGACGAAAGTTTCGAAAAGCACTAACGGCTCGCATTTCATTTGAATCGAAACATTTATTCCAAGAACGGATTTATTCAAATTGGCTATCGTGAAACAATTATTTCGGCCCTTCAAGAAACACCGTCGGTTCCAATGGAGAATATAACGGGAGAAACATTGAGAGATCCAAAGAGTATTCTAATTGTGTGTCAAAGATAAAATTTTAATGTAAATTAAATGCAATTCGCAATTGGAGATCTCATTAATCAGTTTGACGGGTGATTTTTTTATTGGTCACTGTTTACACTTCTCTCATTCACAATTTTGATGTTATCGTGAACATAATCTATAAAATAATTAATATATTGTAAGTGACAGACTACAAATTTCTTTTAATTTTGAGTAAAACATTCTTCGTTCTTTGCACTTACAACTTCTTCTTGGTCGTTTGCTCGGTTTCGAGCATCATGTATTGTTTTCTGTGATGGCTTTTCATTCCTGCATATCTCTTGCCATCTTGAATGTTTGGATGAGGTTTTTGCTGGTTAGACCGATTATAATATCCATGTATCTTGTAGACGACCTTCCTCTTGATATTTTGCCAGCGACTGTCTCTTCCAAAGTGAGTCTCTCAAGGCCATTTTTTCTAACGACATGAACAAAAAATTTAGCTATTTTCTCCGCTACCACAATGCTTAATCTCTTCTTAATTCTGAGTTTGTCCAGAATGGATTGGTTGGTCCTTTTCTTAGTCCAGGACACTCTCAGCATTCTGCGCCAGCAAAACATTTTGAAAGCATATATCTTCCGTTTATCAGTCTTTTTTAAAGTCCAGCATTCTGATCCATATAGAAAGACTGAAAGCTCCTGACCAATCTCATTTTGGTGTTAAGGGATATGTCATGGCTTTCCATATTTTGGTTAGTTTGGTCATGGATTCTTTCGCTATTGCTCTTCTCCTCTTTATCTCGTCGCTGGATCCGCTCTTGCTCGAGATTGTAGTACCAATATATATGAAAGCGTCAACTGCCTCGATGTTGTTGATCCTTTTGACTTCAGGTCTGTTTTGGCGATCAATTATCATTATTTTGGTTTTCTTTCTGTTTATCTGCAGGCCTGCTTCGTTGCTTGTTTCTTCGGCTTTTCGTAAAGGATTGATCAATTCTTCTTCCGATGCAGCGATTAGAGTCGTATCATCGGCGTCACGCAAGTTGGAGATTTTGGTGCTGTCAATGGTAATTCCTCCTTGCCAGTCATCGAGCGCTTTCCTCATGATCCACTCGCCATAGATGTTAAAGAGAAGTGGGATTAGTATAAAACCCTGCCTGACTCCTTTACTCACTCTGAACGGATTGGTCAGATATTCTTCTACTCTGACGTATAAATTTTGTATTAGCGATATTAAGTGGTGAGGTGCGCCCATTTCAGTTACAATAGTCCATAAATTTTGCCATTGTAAGCAGTCAAATGCTTTAGAGTATTATATGAAGCATAAGTAAGTAAGCACATTGAATTCTCTCGATTTTTCGATTATTTGTCGGAGGTTTAGTATCTGTTTTCTGGTTTTGCGCCCTGGGACAAAGCCGGCTTGTTCAACTTACAACACAGCCAAATAAATCCACACATTTGCGAACTAAAGAACTCTAGGATAGGTTAGGTTTTATGCGAGTGAAGCGTAGTGGGGCCACCCTTCCACTACGACTTCTTGCAAAGTTCATGGTGAGGTAAGGTTTTCCTGAAACCGATATGTTCTAAATTGGTGAAACCAAATATGTCGAACCTTATTCTTTCTAAGGAAGGGCATGAAAAATTGAACATAGTATATGTTCAGTTGTTTCGACTTTCTCGTAGCAAAACCATTTATTGGATCATGGATGTCCTGTAAGCAGTTCCGTCAAAATTTGCTGGTCGTCCCTGCTACATTCTAGGATCTGTTTGGTTATGTTTTCTGAGGGTTTAGGTAAAAGCGCCTTTGAATGTGACAACCCTGGTAGATCAGACCAGTGCGTGAGTATTTTTTTCTTCTTCTTCCTTTTTAAGTGCCTATTCGTTCCGAATATTGGCGATCATACTGGCTATGATAATCTTATTTACGGCTGCTCTGATTTTTTGAAAACCATGTTCTTAAGTTTTTCAGCCATGATATCCTACGCCTTCCGGTTCTTTTCTTTTTATAGACCTTGCGCTGGAGAATTTCCTTAAGGAGCTGGTATTTGTTTTCGTTTCGCATTAGCCCAGATATTCAAGTTTTCTTCTTTTTATAGTGTTTATCTTTCTTTATTCATTTTTTCCAGTGCAGATTCATTAGACTACCCATAAGATCCTCAGAATTCTCCTGTATACCCACATTTCAAATGCTTTAAGTCTCTTTTGGGTCGCCTCCGTCAATGTCCATGACTCTTCTCCGTAGAAGAATGTCGAGAAAACGTAACATCGAAGGATTTTGATTTTGATGTTTAGGTCCAAATTGTGGCTTTTAAAAAGTTTTGACATTTTGATAAAGGTTTGTCTTGCTTTTTCTATTCTGCATTTAATCTCTTGAGAGTGATATCGTTCCTAAATAAGTGAATTTGGACACTCTTTCTACTGGACTCTCTCTGATAAACAGTTGACAGTTTCGGATGTCATGTTTACTTATTATCATGAACTTGGTTTAACCTGGGTTCATTTTTAGACCATATTGTTCACTGGCACCGTTTATACTGTTCATCAACTCTTGCAAGCCAATTAGACTGTCGGCAAATACTGCGATGTCGTCTGCGTATCGAATGTTATTGATATGTTCTCCGTTCAGCAGGATTATGTGGTCGGTGTTTTCCAAAGTTCGGTAAATATTTCCCCCGAGTATAAGTTGAAAATCGGAGAAGAGAGAATACATTCCTGTCTAACTCTACGCTGTATACTTATGACATTACTCTTTTTCTCTATATTGAGCTTTATGGTGGCTGTTTGGTTCCAGTATAAGTTCATTATGATTTTAATATCTTTGTCATCTAATCCAATTCCTCAGCACTTGCATCATCTTATCAAACGCTTTCTCGAAGTCAATAAAGCAAGCGAAAACATTTTTTTCTCCACCTAGTCCAAAATAAAGGTTTTGGCAGAACTTGTGGTGACTTTAAACATTGGTTCTGCTCCTTTTAACGCAAATTCGGCACCCTTTTTTGCGAAAATGCTCAGGCGCCTATAACAAATTCACACTGTTGTTTGCGCCAAGACACTCCAGTGATTCGATACAGTTCCATACAAGCTTATAGTTTATCTTTTGGAGCTTAGTGCTTTAAGACATGCCTGGCTGTCTAAAATAATGAACGTACTCTACGTTCCGACGTTGTATCTTTTAAACCAAAATCTCAGTTACAAATGACAGAACCCCAAGTAACTAATCGAAAGAAAACTAAGAATATGTTTATTTCGTTAGCGAAGCGTATTTAGTTTCTTGACTTTTCCTTGGAAAATGCTAATTTAATAGCTGCCTTAAATTGTGATCTCTGCCAAAAAAAATTCCAATTTATCGGATAACCAATTAATTAAATCCTCTGAAAATATATCGCAGTGCGCAGCTGATTTAGAGACAAGACTGAAGACTGGATAATTTCCGTTTTATTTAAAAACTTTTTTTATTGAGTTTTCTTACTTTTCGCTCCATCAATATCTTTTATTTGGATTTCCTTGTTTGTACGACAATTCTTTCTGAGGAATCCTTATAGATATCTTTTGGAAATTGGGGAGCCATTTAATTGGGGGTATCGTTTAAGAATATCAGGAGAGGTGTTGAAAATGGTAACTAATCAGATTTATTGACTAAATTGGATTTATTAAGGACTCAAGGACGAGTCCGTGATATCGCAGGCATTAAATAAGAACATATAATGAACAGTGAAAGGGCAGAAATAAAATTTGTAATAATAATGACTGGAAATTTACAAGACAATGACAAGCAAAGACTTTATAGCAACATACAAATTGTATTTTATTTTTTATGGATAATATTCCACGGTGTGTTTATAACAAACTGTATTTTATTTTTTATAGATAATTCTCTACAGTATGTTTTAAATGGGATGTCATTTTTTCTTATTTTAATTCAAGTCCTGAATCGGTTCTTACACACATCTTTTGCTTCCTGTACTTTCATCAGTGCTCTCATATTTGCTCGTCGGTTGTTGGTACTCTGAATCTGGCCTTTCTTCAAAACAAAGTTGATCTGATCGAGATATGTTCGCCGAGGTCGACCTCTACCGACTTGTCCATTCACACTCGCCTTATAAATTTGTTTCGTCAACCTTTCTTCATCCATCCTTCCTACGTGTCCAGACCATCTAAGAATTGCTTTATCTATCTTTGTAACCACATCTTCTTTTACACCAGAGCATTCTCTTATCTCACTATTTTTTACTTTATCCAACCGAGTCACTCCGGCTTTACTTCCCAGACTACTCATCTCCGCAGCATTAATCCTATTTTTATGCTTCTTCTGCCAAACCCAACATTCACTACCATACATAGGTGTAGGAACCAACACACCTTTATGCACCGCCAGACGTGCCTTTTTTGACACTTTCTGGCTGCACATAAAGCTATGCAGTGCCCCATTCATTTGTTTTTCTACCAACACTCTTCGCTCAATGTCACTGTCATACTTTTTATCCCTCGTAAACTTTAAACCCAAGTACACAAATTTATTTACTTGTTCCACTCTTTCTCCCTTAATCAGAATTTTACAGTTTGTCATATTTTCTTTTTTTTTTAAAAACCATTACTTTTGTTTAGCTTACATTTATTTTCATCCCTTTGATTTTAAGGGCATTATGCATAACATTGCCTGCAAGAAGATGTATGGATCAGGTCTTTTCATTACAAGGTATAGTCATAAAATTCTCATCTAGAATTGAGAAGGTCTACTGCGCTTTTATTGACTTGGAAAATTCCTATGACAGAGTGGTGAGGAGTAAATTTTGATCGACATTGCTCGTGAGCGGTAGTTTTATACGAGCACTGAAATCACTTTACGAGGATTCCACTGCTTGTGTCAGGATAAAAGAAAGCTTACACGGACTGGTTTAACATCGAAAAAGGTGTGAGACAGGGATGTGTGGCTTCGCCATAGCTGTGTGACTTATACATAGATGATTGTTTAAAATATTTGAAAGAGAAGAAAGCTAATGGCTAATTGGTGAAGAAAGAGTGGAACAAGTAAATGAGTTTATATACTTGGGTTGAAAGTTTACGGAAAACGGAAAATATGACTGTGATATTAGGTTGATGACAGGGAAACAAATGTGCAAAGAAGAGTCACGACTGGCTGTGCTGGACCCTACACTTATGTATGATAGTAAATGTTGGGTTTGGCAGAAGAAGCATGAAGAATGCTGTGGAGATAAGTAGTCTGAGAAGTATATCCGGAGTTACTTGGTTGGATTAAGTGATGAATACTTAAATAAGGAAACGCTGTGGTGTGAAAGAAGATGTGGTTACTAAGAATGGAATGCTTAGGTAAGTTGGACAAGTAGAAAGGATGGATGGAAAAAGATTGACGAAACAGATTTATAAGGCAAGTGTAAATGAGCACGTGAGTAAAGGTCGTCAACAACCGACGAACATGTATCAGAGCTTTGATGAAAGTAGGAGAAGCGAAAGACGTGTCTAAGAACCGTAGCAAGTGGAAGGAAGTGATACCTGCCTACTCCTACAGGAAAAAGGCGTGATTGTTTGTATATTATTTACTTTTATGGACATACTGTATACAAGTAGTATAAAAGTTTTATAAACATTTTAAGTCCGTCAATTTGCAGTAAGTGCTCAGACCTTTAACTTATACAGAATTTCTACGTAGAAGATTTCTAGTTTTTTGTAGATTATTGTTTAATGTTGAACAACATTTATTGTATGTTGGTCGAGGAAAATACATTTTAAAATTACCAGTTTTAAAACAAAAACAAAAGAACTGTATTTTCAGCTGCGTCTGGTATGTAGAAATTGTTTGGTGGTTTCTGCATTTTTAATTTTGTTTGGCATGGCATTGTATAAACGAATTTCCTTCTACATCACTTCACATAACAAACATCCAGATCTGCTGCTGATCGTTAAATATTCGGTTTTGCTACTACGAGGAGTTTATTAAGTTTAAGTTTAAGTTTATTAAGCAAGCAGCTAATTGAAAATTTATTTTTTATGAAAATTATTGATTGAGTGTATTAGTTCAGTACACATTTTTATAAAAATTCTTTGACCTATTGCATCTTTAATTAAACTGTTTTTTGGCCTTGAATTATGTACTTAATCAGACACCTTACGTTAATTGTATACTACCAAGGTACTAGGAAAGCCACTGTGGCGACTTATACCTCCAGAAGGGCCATCGGCAAACAATGGGGACTACAACCTCATGTTGTTCATTGGCTCTATATTACGGTCATAAGATCAATTTTAATGTATGGATCGTTAGTATGGTGGCTAGCCCTAGAGAAGGGAGTCAACCATACAAAGGTAGGAAAAGTCCAGAGATTGGCATGTCTGCTAATCACAGGCTATTTACAGACCACCCCAAAAAAAGCCCTTAAAACGATTCTACATCTACTACCAGTAGATCTGTTTGAGAAAGAATGCGTAGCTAGTGCACTCTCAGACTCAATTCTGTATCTCCATGGACCGAAACGCACTATGGTCACTCTAGAATCCTAAGAGAATACGACCTGTGCACAAAAAACACTGACTATACTAATCCTACCCCTATGTTCGAAGGCGACCTATCTCTGATTGGGCCGAAAATCTAGTTAAACCTCAGGGCGCAGTATTTTATACGGACGGCTGTAGAACTTGCAAATTATCGGAGATTCCAAATTTGTTTAATTTTAGTAAAAATTTAGTGTGTGAAACTCGATCAAACGCTTTACTGAAATTAGTATAAATAACGTCCACTTGTTGTCTGGAATCTAATGCCGAGGAGACATATTCTGTAAATATACAAAGGTTGGTTGTCGTACTTCGACCTTTCACGAATCCATGCTGACTATTGGTAAACAACGCACATGTGCATACAAGTAATTAGACAAAATTATTTCAAATAACTTAGAAAACGTTGATATAAGGGAGATAGGTCGATAATTAGTAATGTCACAATTCGATCCAGATTTGAAAATATGGCAAATTATTGTTCGTTTCCATACGGTTGGGAATTTTGTTTTCTGAAGTATATTTTTCTTTTTCTTATAATTCAAGAAGACAGAGTTCTAGCTATCTCTCCATATCTTAGGTGGTCTTCCTAGCGATCGTCGGCCTGCTGGTTGTCCGTCTTTAGCGATGTATGCTAATCTCTCTTGGTCCATTTTGTCTACGTGGTCACGCCAATATCTTTTTCTTTTCCTCCCCCATCTCACTATGTCCTCCACCTTGCATGCCTCTCTTATGTCGCTGTTTCTCACCCTGTCCGTAAGTGTCTTCCTGCGATGGTTCTTAAGGTTTTCATCTCCGCTGTTCTGAGGATGCTCTTTGCCTTATTCGTGTCAGCTCTAGTCTCGATACCATAGGTTAGTACCGGTTTAACACAGGACTTATATATCCGCACTTTACTATCAATGCGCATGTGGTTGTTTTTCCAGATGATATTTCTCAGACATCCTGAAATTGTTGCGGCTTTGTTGACCTGTGATTTTATGTCGTTTATCGGGTTATTGATGCTTGATGTATCCGCTCCTAAGTAACGGAAGTTCATTAACTGTTCTATTGGTTTATTGTCTATTACGACTTTACACCTTACTGGTTCTTTGTTGAAGGTCATACATTTGTTTTATCAATGGAGATTGACATATATTTCTCACTAGTCTGATAAAACTTATGTGTTTGCCTACCAGGAATACGGCATCATCCGCATAGCACACCATGCTGATTGGTTTGTTGTTCAGTCTATATCCCCTGTTGTCACACTGTGTATAATCTCGTCCATGACGAGGTTAAAAAGGAATGGGCTAAGACTATCACCTTGTCTTATTCCTGTTAGTGTCGGTATGTCTTTTGTTGTTTGATGGTCCACTTTGATTCTTGTAGTGTCGCCCGTGTTCAGATTTCTGATTATGTTTCTGATTGATGTTTGGATTTGTTTTTTTCTCAATATGTCCAGTATATCGGGCAGCTGTACTTTGTCGAATGCTTTAGTTAGGTCAATAAAACACACATAAGCAGGGTAGCTGAATTCGATCGCCTTCTCTTTTACCTGTCTTACAATAAACAGAGCATCAGTTGTCGATCTGTTCTTCAGAAATCCTTGTTGTTCATCTTTGTTTTCGATGGTGTGTTCTAGGATACTTTTGACAATGCTGGTGAGCAGTTTTATAGTGGTGCAAAGCAGGGTTATGCCTTTGTAGTTCTCGGGATTGGCTTTTTGTCCCTTTTTAAAAATTGGTATGGTGATAGTTTTGTGTCAATCTGTTGGTATGCTGGATGTGGTTATTATTTTGTTAAACAGTTTCGTTAATTTTCTTGCAAGCTCTTTACCTCCATATTTTACAAGTTCATTGGCGATGTCGTCCACTCCCGGAGCTTTTCTGTTTTCAGGTTTTTAATCTTCACACTAACTTCCCTCTTTGTAACCGTTAATCTATTCATAAACTCTTCCTCTGTTACATGTGATCGAGGTTCTACCGTATTGTCAGTGTTCCTCGTTCAAAGGAACCCTTTTTGTCTGGATGTATTCGTTTACGGGTTATTTCTGTTTTTGAGCATCTTCCATACTTTCCTCTGGGCTCCATAAAGATTGTGTTCCATGTCTGTGGAGAACTTCTCTCCTCTGAAGTATGATATTAAATAAAACAACAAGCGGTTCTATTAGAACATCAATAATATTGACACGATAGCAATAAGAAGACTCGTGGTTACTTGCCTCTTCGTCACCCTTTCGGTTGCGCCGCCGCTGAACTGGAACTACGGTGATCAATCCACTTAAATACTGATTCTGTTTGTTGTAATTCTCCAGTTTGTTAAAGTTAGATATGATACGTTGTTGTTCTTCAGGCAAAATAACTTGAAAACACTTGTACCGAAAGCTATTACAATTTTCACCTGTCTCGTTAGTTGAAGCTCGAAGTTTTTTCATTACGTCATTCATTCTACCAGTTTTCTGTCTTTTTTTTACATCGCTTTGAACACTAGCCCCTTCAAAACTTTCTGTTTCACTAAAATCACTGAGCATTATTAAAATCAAAGCACAAAATAACTAGATCAGGTTATGAGGAAGATGTTATGCCAACAGAACATCAACAAGACAGAAAGCAAACTAAACATTAAACTAACTAAGAAAACAAACCAAGTAAATAAACAAAGAATCAGGCATGGGTTGAGTGGGGCCAATTGGACATTGATCACCCTTGCCCGTCGGCACTTGGACTATGATCGATTTTGCCCGTCAGCCCAAATTATTTTCCTGTTATAACTCAGTGACTATGATGTTTTTTGACTGTATATCACAGCTGCATACTGTATGCAATAATCTACTGATTCCCATGGCAAACTCAATTTGGCAGAAAAACGGACTTTGATCGTTTTTCCCCGTGGCCCTTCATATGATTTTTGACTAAAGTGACCGGAACATTGTCCCGACCACAACAAAACTTATGTTTTAAATTCTTTGCAGCTTCTAAAATGTCATTACTAGTAATTTTACTGATGTTAAAGTAAGAACTTGGATTGTAATCCACGCCAGTAGCGACGGAGCGATAATTATTTTGGTCAGAAATGAAAACGCTTATAAAGAAATTGGCTAAGCCATTTACAATGTCTTGGCTCGTACTGAACTTTTTATCACCGTATTTCAATAGGCCGGGTATGCGCGATTTATTATTTTTGACATTCACAAAGTTCCAGAATTGTTTAGAATCTGATATCATGGAATTTTGGGATTTTTCGACAAACTTTTTATACTCTGATTGTATGTCTAGTTTTATAGTACGTCCAAGGTCTCTGACTCGTTGGAAATAAAAACAATATTTACTTCGTCTGTACATTCTCAGATAATGGTGTTTACGTTTTATTGTGAAAATTATTTCAGATGTAAACCATGCTGGATATTTGTAGTCTTCATTTGAACTAAGTGGAACACATCTATATACAGTGTGTCCAATTAAGTCGGCATCATATGGAAAAAAATGTTATTCTTAGTTTTATGAAAAAAAGTTATTCTTTATAAAAAGTTTTGCTTAGTCCGAAACTTTAAATACAACCATTAGATATCAATTTTTTTGAGCCGTATACGGGGTTTGTCAAAAATATGAATTTTACTTTAGAGTAAAGTACCTTTATTTTTGAAAAAAGCGACAATTGTTATTAGGAACAATTGATCATATTTAAAAAATTATTGTCAGATATCTAATATTATCCATCCGCCGTGAAAAAAGATCTTGAATAATTTTCGGTATAAATAAATTATGCAAATTTTGTAAATTACACATCAGCTATTTTATTAAAAATCATGACATGATAACTTTTTGGTTTATTAATAAGTTCTGTAACAATATTTTATTGCATTTGAATAGTTAATGCATGCATATCATAATATTTTATTTTGCAAATGGAAAGATAAACAGGTTTACTAATACGTTATAAGTAATTGGAAATTAAATTATTTATATTTTGCTTCAATTCACTAAAGCCTCAATATATTTATCATCTCTTTCTAGACATTTAATGGTTGGTTTATCAAATTTTTGATCATATCTTCAGTAATTTCCTGACATGCTTCTGTAATTATTTTTTCCAAATGATTAATATCTTAAAAAGATTTTTGCTGATAAACCTTATATTTTAAGTAGCCCCATAAGAAATAATTCAGAGGACCTAAATCTAGAGATCTAGCCTGCCAAAAAGTCTCGGCCAAAAAGTCTTGTATTAGTTTGTCATTGAAAATAGTTTCATGTAACCTAACAACCATTAAAGATAATTCGCTAATAAAATCGTAGAATTCATTTTGTAAAGAATTTAGATAGAGTTCGGCATTCATGGACTGATGAAAAAAATATGTTCCTATTATTTTATTCTTATAAAAACAACAAAATCTGTTTTCTCATGGCAGATGAATAATATTGAATATCTGACAATATTTTTCAATTATGATCAACTTTTCCTCATAACAATTGTCGCTATTTTCAAAAATAAAGGTACTTTACTTTTGAGAAAAATTCATACTTTTAGACAAACTCCGTATACGGTTTGAAAAAATTGCTATCTAACGGTTGTATTTTAAGTTTTAGACTATGCATAACTTTTTTTTATAAAACTAAGAATAAAAAAGTTTCACATATGATGCCGACTTAATTGGACACACTGTATAATACCTTAGCAAGACATACTAAAGATGCCAATTATAAATCTAAAATGTCATGCAAATTCGTGTGGACAACTGGAAAGTAAAAACCCTGCATGAAAATTGTAATTTACAATCGTGAGTAATTTGAGCATTTTTTCACCGTAAGTCATTTAACGAAAATAAGTATTCCCAATGTGTAGAAAACATTAACATCAACTGACATTAAAAATTTATTCACCCCAACATCAAATGCAGTAATGTCGACAGAGATTTGCTTCAGATTTGGTAACATTCGAAACAACAACAACAACGTTATAACCATACGAATACTTTATAGGATGATGCGACAGTAAAAACTATCGTAGCTTCGACAGCAAAAACATATGGCCTAATTTCAAATTAAAAATGTGAACAATTCTCGTAGTAATTAAATGGGTAAATGTATTTTTAAAGTGAAATTTCTGGAAGTAAAAATTCAAGGTCACATCACACGAGCTGGCCTGACAAAAATGTGTAACAATTCATAACGCGCATGCATCCTTATAATATTCCTTATACACGGTTTCCCCGAAAATGGTGCGTTCCTTTAGACACAAGACACATAATAAAGTATGCAGAGTAAAAAAGTCTAAGAACATTTTATTCTGAACTCAACGGTTTGCAAAAAAAACATTAGTATTTATATCTTATTATTATTGTCTACGGAAATTCAGTTAAGGCTGGCAACGCCTAATCTCTACACGAAAATAATCTGTTTACTATTGCTGTTACTGTTGAGAATAAAATCTTGCCTTTAAATCTTATTAAAAATGTACTTTTAACATCACTTCGTAAATCAAAATGCCGATTAGTACAATTTTTGAAAATCGTTTTTAGTTTTATAAACCGAAACGTCAAATGAATTTGGTTCTGTGTTTTATTTTAAAGTTTTTATTTTATTTTTTAATTTCATTTACTTTGCATGGGAATTCGGGGTCTTGTTTTGAAACCATCTACAAAAATAATAATCATCGTGGCAAATCCCCTTGATGTAAATCTTGTACTCGATGGTAATGATATGGACGCTGAAGTTATTCCTAAAAGTGCTATTGACAAGGTTTTTAGAAGTACCAGCTGCCCAAGCAACAGATCGGGTACTTACTGTTGGATTATTGTCGACAATATCCATTATTTCGTCTTCTGCGTGTAGAATATGAGCACTTCGTGTTCGTCCACTAATTTTTTTGAGTACCACAGAACCCGTTGCCAATAATCTTTGCGACACATTCACAAAACTACTGGCATTAGGACATTGTAGAATAACGTTCTGCATACAGCCGAACAGCTGTATTAGAATTAGGTACCGTGAGCCTCTTCGTATGTAAATAACATGTCGTGATATTCTCGAATCGAAAAAGCAGACATTTACAAAAATTACAACCGTTGTATGAACATAAATGTTGTGACTATAGCATATTTCACGAACATACGGTTATTTCGGATTATCGTTGGAAATTCGATAACCAGTATTTCACTGTACATTTTAGAAGTGCGAAAGTAAATTCCCCTAATATTTTTAATAAAATTTCGTAGGTAACTAATTTTATTGTATAAGAGACTTCCTGTTTGGAAATTAAAGGTCAATAAGGTTTAAGTTTAAAAATGAAGACAACCGAAAGGCTTTGTGTGAAAAATCTAGAGTCGTGCACAAAAGAAATAAATTTTTGAGAAATTATACGCGCTTTAAACAAAAATGCTCTTCATTTGTTTATCTGGAGGAAATTTGGATTTTTCGCTAAAAGTTGGGACAAAAAGAATTTGCCAGGATGATAACATAAAGTCTATAAAACACACCGACGGTAAAGGAAAAAAAACATTATTGTGCTTGCAGGTGGAAAGCATGGTTTTGTTGATGGAGCAGATCTTTTATTTTCGTCAAAATTAAAATCGGCTGTTTGTGAATTGGTTTAAAGAGAATCTATTACCATCATTACACGCACCATCTGTCATTTTATTAGATAATGCTCCGTACCATTCGAAAATTTTAAAGAAGAAACTAACAAACCCCTGGACGGTACAGAAAATAAAAGACTGGTTAACGAACGAAAATATTTTATTACCACAGTATTGCTTTAAGCCAGAATTATTATCGATAGCTAAAAGACACGTAAGAAAAATTATATTAAAATTATACTCAGTTATGGACATCGTGTGCTAAGTCTTTCGCCTTATCATTGACAAATTAATATCATTGAGTATATTTGGGGAATATGCAAAACTTATTACGACAATCACTAATGGTTACAGTGATAAGGTTGTTTCGAAAACCTGGTAACGAGCACTTTATACTGCTATTCCTGAAATTTGGGAAAAATATGTCAAAAAATGTGAAAATTTAATAGAGGAATGGTGGGTTCGTGAAAACCGCATCAAAGCAGTTAATCCTGTTATCATTTACAATTAGAATGAGTATATCGACGACAGTGATTCCGATTAAGAAGATTATAAATCTGATGTTTGATAATATGTACTTTAAGTACTACATGATTAAACATATTTATTAAATTTGTACCGATAATTTATTTTTGCTGCATTTTCTTTAAACATAATTAAAAATATGCCCATTTCTTACCAAAAAACTCATCGAGAGCTAAATCAACGATTTCTGTTTACAATAAAGCAAAAAATAAAACGTCTCAATAAAAGCATAATAATAAAAAATAAAATAAAATTTTTTTCGGGTTTAAATTTTAGGGGAATTTACCAATGTATCTCTTAATACAGTGCGCCCGTTAAGTTGATGCCTCGGTGACTAATACGATACCGTCGTATATTGGTAAAATAAGGTATAGTTTTTTGTTCGTAACGAACACATTAATAACTTATTAAATTTATCGGTGGTACTTTTTGTGGGAACTTTTTGTTTTCTAGAGTTCAACGCATGGTTGCCAAACCTTTTGGGAAAACGGATGACTTAAGAAAAGAAGTTTATAGGAGAATTTTTTGTTCCTAATTATTTATTCTACACCTCCTTTCAAGAAACGCACTATTTTCACCCTGTATATTTATTATAATTAAATTTAATTCCAGCCGTTTAAAAACGTTAGAAGTTTCGCTTCTAATATGAGCACACATCCTTTTTTATATTTTTTCTTGTTCCCCACGCCGAAAGTACAGTCTTTTTGGCCGCATTGCAGTTCCGAAAGAACGACTTTTGTGGCCTGCTTAACTTTCGCGGACAGTTTAAAATACAGCCCACTCTCAACAGAATGGGCTTCTTTGTATGTTTGGGTACGACAGCAATTTACAGCGTGTATTTGTGTATTCATTCGGCTGAACGTTTTTTTTTTTTTTTTAAAAATAGTCGCAAAAAGGGTAGACCTATCGTGTGGGCCGCGGACGGCCCGCACTGCGACTATTAGAAGGGAAAGGGATTATAGAAAGGAAATGATTGTGGACACGCTTTTTAAAAAGTTGCAGGTCATAGTTCTCTGGAAAAACTGATTTTGTAAGCTTATTCCATTCCGTAGCAGCCCTGTTAAAGAAGGTTTCTTGATGAAGATTGGTCCTTGTAGTGTCAATCTTGAGAGTAAATGGGTGAGACTGATCAGCGTGCCGAGTTCTTAGGCCAAATATGGCCAATGGTGGTACAAGAGTTTTTATTTCTTTGGAGCATCTGCCATGGAAATATCTGCAACTCTTCTATGTTCTAGAGGGTGAAGGGTATCTGTGAGAGTTGAGCTGTTTATCAAGCGAATGGCTCTTTTCTGAATGGAATCTAGAAGACGAAGAGAATGCCTTGGTGCTGAACCCCAAATGTGCAAGCAATACTCCAGTAGAGGTCGGATTTAAGCCTTGTACGTCGTCAACAGTTGATCAGGAGTAAAAAACTTTCTTACATCCTAATAAAATCAACAATGTCTCACAGCTACATTGTTGTTGGTGAAAAATAAAACAGTATATTGAAAAAAATTGATAAAATATGGAGCGCGCTACACTTGGCAAGATAGCCAGATGGTGACGTATAAGCTATTTTAATAATGTTAATATTAATTATTTAAGCTGGCATAGGGTCTTAATATACTATTTGACAGCTGCTTCACTTCCAAGATGCTTTTTCTTTGAAAAAGTAACATTTTTTTGGCCTACTCGAAGAATTACATGTTTGCCGTTGTACTTAATATAGCATAAAAACATAAAAACAATTGCATAATTTTTGTTGCGATCATTGAAATAAACTCAACAACGGGCATTTATAGTAGGATACCACAAATGTATAGAGTGACTTATATTTTCAACGTAGACCTTTGCGGGTCAAAGGGATAAGGAAATCGACGGGTCATGGGCGTGTGGATATTATCATATTATTAGAGCATTTTAGAACGAATTAGATGTCACAAAAATTCTTTACAAAAAATGTTACATATTATGTCTTCCTATTATTAATGTTAGTTTTAAGTTAGGTACATTCAAATGTATAATATATTTTTTGTATATTCCTGTTATAAACTGCAATTGTCTTTTGAGATGATAGTAATAGTAATAAATAGTTAAACATACTTGAATACTTATTTCTATTAAATGCCTATAAAAAATATGAGCAGATAAAAGTTAACTTTGTTCTAATCTGCGTCGTTTAGATCCACAACTACGGGGGTCGATGATAATTTCGATGCAATTATCAACGACTATGAGGTTACATTGTTGACGGCACTACTAAGCAGATTTTTTACGTTTTTTAATTAAAAAGTAACATTGTTCCTTGCTACTTCATGTTTTATTTGAGCCCGTACAAATTCTATTGGATTTAACTCACAGTGGTAGGGTGGTAGGGTAGATTACGCTTTGGATCATCGATAACAAGAGTATCTACTTATCCCGATCACGTCCTTCTAATAGCAGAAGTTAAGGTAAAAATAACTAATATTAAGAGGTCTCAACCACAACGAAAAATAAACTATGAAAAACTTAAAAACGAGAATATAAAGAACAAAGTAACAACAGAAATTAACGATAAAATAACCCGGTTAATCAAACCACGCATGAAGGAGCAAACTAACATGAGTGATATATGGAAGGAGAGCGAAATAGGTTATAACGATAATAAAAGGCAGCAAAATTGGATTACAGATGAAATATTGTCACTATTTGAAGAAAGAAGAAAATATAAAAACTCGAGGAAACGACACAAATATAGGAACTTGCAGAAAATCATAAGAGCTAAAATAAGAACAGCAAAAAATAACTGGTTAAAGAAGCAATGCGAAGAGCTAGAATATTTACAAGAACGACATGACGACTTTAACTAACATAAAAAAATAAAAGAGGAGGCTGGAATATATCGTAAAAAGCCCTTAAATAATATAGAAAATGATAAAGGAGAAATTGCACAGAATGATCAACAAAAGAAAACTATTTGGGAACGCTACATCCATAATCTTTTAGGAGATACCAGTCGAAATGCTTAAATTACTTGACGATAAAGGTATTTTAATTTTACAGCAATTATTTAATAGGATTTATGACACAGGAGAATTCCCAGAGAAATGGCTCACTTCAGACTTCATCCCACTTCCTAAAAAGAATAAAGCTACGAAATGTGAAGATCATAGACTCATTGCTCTAATAAGTCACACACTGAAAATATTTCTTAAAATAATACACTTTAGAATTTCCGATAAATGTGAGAGAGAGGTTGGGTCTTCACAGTTTGAATTTAGAAGAGGGCTGGGTACAAGGGAAGCGCTAGTTGCAACTCAAGTATTAATTCAGAACTGCTATGACCAAAGAAAAAATATAATGATGTGCTTCATAGATTATGAAAAAGCCTTCGATAGAGTACAACATCATAAGCTCATTCAGATTTTGAAAGGTCTTGACATTGATCAAAAAGATATTCGGTGTATAGAAAGCCTTTACTGGAATCAAACGGCTAGAATTAAAATTGGCAACGAAGTTTCGGGAGTACAAAAAATCTTTAGAGGTGTTAGGCAAGGTTGTGTTCTCTCCTCACTCCTATTTAATTTGTATTCTGAACACATCTTTAGAGAGGCTCTCGAGGCATCAAGGTGAATGGTGTGTGGATAAATAATATCCGCTGTGCAGATGATACAGTCTTAATAGCAGACAATATAGGTGATTTTCAAGATCTGTTGTCCAAGAACACAGCCAGAATATGGTCTTAGAATTAATACTAAGAAAACAAAGTTTCTAGTTATTTCCCGCAAGCTTGAAGAATTCCAGAACGTGCAGCTAACTCATAACAACTTGTCCATAGAAAGGGTGGCAAAATTTAAGTATCTAGGAACATGGTTGTCAGAAGAATGGTCATCTGATATCGAGTTTAAATGTCGAATAGAACAAGCACGCAAAGCATTCCTGAAGTTCAATAAAATCCTTACAAGTACAGATTTTGATCTGGACCTTAGAATTAGATTCATGAAATGCTATGTATGGGCAGTACTTCTATATGGTATGGAGGGGTGGACGTTGAAAGTGACCGCGAATTATTGATAACAATCAAACGCAGAAAAATAGCGTATTTGGGACATGTCATACGAAATGAAAGATACCAATTACTTCAGTTAATAATAGAGGAAAAGATAGAAGGTAAGCGTGGTGTCGGCCGGATGAAGATGTCATGGCTCCGCAATATTAAACAATGGACAGGACTGAATAATGCAGGAGATCTAATACATACCATAAGAGGCAGAGATACGTGGCGTAATGTGGATATGCAGCAGAAGAAGAGAAGGTAGGGTGGCGTACAATTACGCCTTGTTTTCGCGCCATTTCATCTACTACATATTTGATATAATGATCTTTATGAAATCGTGCTAAGTTAAGTAATTTGATTTTTAAAATTTGTTCATTGAATTTAATATTTTTCTTAGCAAGCCAATCTGCTTCGAAAACGTTTTTCCAAATAACACATTATGTAACTATCTCACTAATATTCATATTTTGTTCTCTGGTTCGGAGTTTTTTAAACACATTTTTTTTCGGGTGGTAAATTGTGACGTTTACTTTTGATATCCGGTTTACTATTACTATTCTCACTCATATTTATTATTTGTCACCAAATTTAATTAAAGCTAAATTACTGCAATTTATATATATAATCCAGGATATCTACAGCTGTCGCTGCCTTCCTGCCTTCAGCCCTTGTCTCCAGTTGTCCTTGTCCTGCCAGTCTCCGTCCTGCAGGTTTCTTAATTCCATCGCCTCATCCACTTCGTCTCTCCATGATCGCCTTGGTCGACCTCTCTTTCGTCTGCCTAATGGACTCCACTCAGTTACCCGGTGTATCCAGCGATCCTCCGGAGTTCTTCTAACATGTCCGTACCACGTTAGTTTCTTTTCCTCTATGTGTTCTAGTATGTCTTTTTTTACCTCCATTCTTCTCCTGATCTCCTCATTTCTTATTCGATCTAATCTGTTCACTCCACAACTCCTTCTCCAAAAGTCCATTTCTGTGGCTACAATCTTCCCTTTGTTTTTTTTGTTGATCACCCACATTTCAGCTCCGTAAGTCATTATGCTGCGAACTATTGAATTGAATATTCTTGTTTTATTAGTCTTGGTTATGTGGCGATCCCATAATATTGGGTTTAATTGATTAATACATGCCCTAGTTTGACCTAGTCTATTTTTTATTTCTTCCTCTGTTGTTCCACTTTTTGATATTATAAACCCTAGGTACTTAAATTTGTCTGTTCCTGAGATCTGTCGGTTATCATCTATTTCTAGGTGATATATCCTGTCTTGTGCCGTTGACATATATTGGGTCTTTTCGAGGTTGATTTCCACTCCATTTTTCCCATATTCCTCCTCTAGTTTCCGCATCATAAAACCTAAATCCTCCTCATCTTGAGCTATGATTACTTGATCATCGGCAAAGCTTAGAGTATACAGATGATCATTTCTAATTGGTATTCCCATTCCTGCACATTTTCTCTTCCATGGTCTTAGTGTCTGTTGTAGAAATATTTTGAATAGTGTGGGTGATGTTGAGCATCCTGGGAGGAGACCTGCAATTTATACTTTAAATTATATCGAAGATTAACAAAGGAATAAAAACAATGTTTATTACAAACTTTAAAACTATTTGAATATTTACTAGTGGCTCAGTTCACGCAGTCAAAAAAAAATGTACAATATACAATATATAATACAATATACAATATATACAATATACAATAAAACTAAACGTTAAAACACCTTCCCCTAATAATACAAAAAAATTTCCGGTCTCTGCGGCACGTCTATGAAACTTCCTTAGCGATAAAATCCAACACAAAACTACCTGTTAACTGGTGCTGTAGCCAATAACGTAGCTTTAATTTGCGACGTCATTGTTGATCCCTTCTATTATCTAATATTATAGAAAGATATAACTACAACCATATGGATACCTTTAAGTTGAATCATACACGCTGACAACGTTTCATTTTGCATGGAACACTTAATTGCTTGGAAGAAATTTGAACAGTTTAAAAATAAACCAGTCAAATTAATGAAAATATTTTAACAAAATGAGACATGTCAGGGAAGTAAATAATAAACAAATAAATTGGTTATTCAAAATATATATAAAGATTGTGATTTTCTCAATTTTTATAAAACTACCTAAACGTATATTTTTTGGAGAGTGAGTAAAAGAAGAAGCTTTTTGCAAATTTGTAAAATAATAAACAGTTTTTGTCAGAACCTACTTACTTTTATATTAACTAATACTGAATCTTTCTCCTTTTGTCGTTATTTAAAAACTCAACAACTATTAACAACAATTTTTTGGTAAAGGGTAAACGTCTAATTGGATTGGCCTATAAAATAGCTCTACAATATAGGTCACTCTTTTCAATTGCGGAATTTAACTATAAATATGTTAACCATTTTAAACAAATTGAATCCCTTTGCTATCAGCAGTTGTTCGAAGTTCAGAATAAATACGCAAATGAAAACAATCAAATTTTGACAAAGTTTATTTAAACTACAACCTTTGATATATATATATATATATATATATATATATATATATATATATATATATATATATATAGGTATGAAAATATATTAACTGTAAATCTACGTTAATGGGTTTTTTATTTTATTTGGGTAGCAGTTAGGGAGTGACCAATTCAATAAAAATTCTTCGTTTTTTCAGTCAAGCTTTCGAAAATGTTTATTTTCTTTTTCAAGACTTCTCTATAATATTTTTAATTAATGTATGAAAAATCATATTACAAAATATATACTTACTAACATGAAATTTTTAAAAAACTAATGCAAATAAAATAAAAAATAATCCTCTAATATATAAATATATATATATATATACATACATACATACATAAAGTCATGCCTTTTTCCCATAGGGGTAGGTAGAGACCACTTCCTTCCACTTGCTACGGTTCGTACACACATCTTTTGCTTCCTCTACTTTCATCAGTGCTCTCATACATGCTCTTCGGTTGTTTGTACTCTTGACCTGGCCTTTATATATATATATATATCATTTATAATAGTCCTGGAAGAAACTTTTGTTCCATGTGTCTCCAACAGCTGCATTTATAAGCCAGGTACCGTTAATGTAGGGTTCCTTCTTAGAGCTAATTGCAAGAAACAATCTTTATTTTGAGTTATAGATTTCGCGCGTTCTGAATACCCTTTAAATATATTTGCAGTTTTTACATAACGGACGTTCAAGCAGGAAATAAGTTTTGTGATTTACTTTGAAATAAAATCAAGTCGATGTGTGTATGTATTTTATATGTATGTGTGTATGTTCCAAAATTTTTTTACTTTTACTGCCTCTGTTAATACCGATTACAGGGCCGGATTAGGGGGAGGGCATCCGGGGGGCTTGGGGCTTCCACAATAGAAACAATTTTTCATTTGATATATTTTTAAAGTACTTTGCACAAACATAATTATATTTTTCTTAAATATTAACAGAAATTTTATCTATATTTGTGTACTCCAATCAGGCAATCAATAAAATATCAAAATCTCCGATAAGCATTACCCACATTGAGCGAATATCCCAATGGGTAAATGGCTGAGTGGGGCGGTAATTGCCCGCAGCCTCGGATAATTATTGTTTTCGTTTATATTTATATATGTTTATTAAATGCTAAAAGAATCTACCTGGTTCAACAATAAATTATTTATTGGAAAACTCGACTGCAAAGAATTGTTCTTTTTAGTTGGAAAATAATTTGGAGCTAGATGGCCTCCGCTTTTATGTTGCCCCGAGGTCTCCAGACCGATTATTATTAGCCTAACCTAACCTAACGTCCTAACCTAACATCAACAGTACCTGGTGAAGAACTTTGAAAATGCGGGGACGCATAAGAAAAGACCCAAAAACACCACAAAAAAATATGAGAACTCGATTTCCATGAATCCGCCGCAAAAACAAATAATTTGAAAAAAAAATTCTAAAAAGGTCTATTTTTAGATTTTTTATCCCCAAAAAACAAAGTGACCGTAAAAGTGTATAATCACCAAATATTTTCTAAATCATTTTATTAGCATATCGAATATTATTTAAATTATTTCTCTGAATAATTAAAAGGGTATTTTTTTTAATGTTGTTTCATGGTGTACAACTTAATTTCTTTGCAGATTGTAAATTTTTTAACAAAAAAATTGTGCTAAAAATGTTAAACGGAAAATGTATCGATGGTAAAATACTTAAATATCTTTCTATCGGATGATTAAAATTCTTTTCTGTATAAATTTTTAATTAAAAAAAATTGTAAGTACGAAAATATTTCTGTACAAGTGCGCAGCTTATTTCCTTGCAAATTCCATATTTTTTTCCAATAAAAGATTGTGCTAAAAAGGTTTAATGGTAAACGGTACCGAATAAAAATCTCCCGTATGAATATTTAAAAAAATATCCGCTGCTAAAATTGTCTACAGTCAAAACGTGACCAGTATAAGATAATAGTGGAAACATACCCTTATCAATGCGGCAGCAAATTCTCCCCCGAAAGCGTCGAAGATGCACGTATCACGTCGCGACAGCCACTCTTATTTTACCGACACCGAAAAGTACGCGCACTAAAAAAAAAACGATTAAAAAAGAAACATTTTCGAGTCCGCAAACACTGCACAAAATGCCAAAAATCTTGCAGGACGTTGCCCGAACAACTGCTGTGTATCCACTGCGGAAGCCGGTTACTCGGCGCGCAAGTCCCAGCCTCTCCGGCAGCTCTATCTGTGTTTCTGAGCCCGGACTGGCGGAGGATAGAGGCACCCATGGACCAGCGCGCCACACACCGAACGACGCTCTTCCACTCTTCCAGTATAATTTACGAAAATACTGTGTCGTTAGTAACTCTATGAGGTCAAACGATGCCCGACCTTGAAGACGGGTCTTTGACGTCTTTTTTAACGAGTCGGCAAACACTTAGAGCACCTTATAAGTTAGCATAAATATCTAAATAAATAGAACGTCAAACTTGTTGCTTTTCTCTCTTTTGTTCAATATTATTTGCATCAAAATTACCCACCTCTTATCGCTAGATAAATTAATTCTTACATAAAATTTAACATTTAATGATGACGGTTTTCTCAGTTGTCACGTGCCTATTTTTTCCCTTCTACAGTTCCATTATTAATTGTGTCTCTGATAGTCTGGTGCTCGTAAATAGTGTTGCATACCTAGTAGTGTTAGGATGTAATTATTAATGGCTGTGACATTTTTGTTAATCGATGGAGTTGGAGTGGGAGTCTTTGTTATTAGATTTCGCCTTGATTTTTGGCCTCGATTGTCGTGTGTTGTCAGCTATATTATTGTTTGGTTTGCTTTTCTGTGTGGATGGGCTGGCTATCAACACGGACGAGCGCGATTATGAGTTGGGAACATAGATTTGCGAAGGTTGGCTGACGCGTGTCCCGTGTCATTTTCTGATATCCGGCCTGGGAGTGAGCAGTTGATAATAGTCGCTTGGTGTCAGTCGTCGAGGTCGGGTGAGAGTTTTTGGAACGATTTGATATTAACACGTGAGCAGAACTTCTACGGTTTTTTCTTTCATATCTGGCTGTATTTGGGCCATCTTAATTGGATTTTGAAGAAAAACCATTTAATTTTTAACTTGACCATTCTATCTTACCTTTGTTGTTGATATTTTGGATTTTGGTGTCGAGTTAAAATATCCGCGTGCGAGATCTGATGGAGGGAAGCCATTGTTAAGTAGCAGGTGCTGTTCCATAATTCAAACCGGCCACAGGAGTAGGCCACAGGATTCGTGAATTCGTGTACCCAAAGGTTACAAGTGATTTATTTTAGTATATTTAAACGACGTGACTTATTTTTGACACCACGATTAAGTTTTGTTTTAATTTATTAATAGGGTACACTGTTGAAAACTATTTATTACATTGGATAATATGCCAAGGCTGAACTTTCATTAAAATACTATTCGCAATAGTTCTTTGTGTCCAAGTAAGAACGTTTATTCATACTTATTTGTAAATATCCTACAATATTGCTATTTTGAAGGACAGCCATCGTAAAAAGAAATATTTTTAAATAAACTCGATTGTTTTAACAGTGTAAATCTTTAAAAATACTATTTGGTGTTTCTGTTTCTTGGATCATCGATGTAACAGTGGCGTCTCAATGAAGTTTTCAATTGGTTACATAGTATTGGGTTTAATTTTATCAACTTATCAGTTATTATGTGCTTGATCTAAGTGTTTTCAATAGTTTGAAAGTAACAAATTATTTTCATTAAATTTTTACCTGCTCCAAGTTGAATCTGAATGTATACATTACTGAATATACATTATGTAGTTATTGTGATGGTTTCAAATTATTATTTTTGTTGCAAGTCCATTTATTTTGTATTTTTTTTGTTAATCTTTTGCTATCAGGAATTCTATATAAAACCAATTATTTTTGAAATTTTAAATATTGTGAACTTTTTTTGTTTTTAATTCTCTTTTGTACATCATTAGGTTTTTATTATTGTCTGAAAGATTGTTATAATTAATTTAAATATTATTTTAAGAAAAGTGTATTAAATTCGTTTAATCCACTTTACAAAAATACAGAATTTGTTGTAAAAAAATCGGAACATCATTTTACTTAATTAATATATTGCAGGAATTGTAAATATAGTTTTATTTATCTAGTTCACCATAATTGTTTGTTGTTTATCGTGTGGCTCTGCGGCTCACTTTTATATTTTTTTCTTCTACCCTCTACGGCTGAGCTCGGGCATAATTTGCCAGTAGAGAGACCACTGGCAGAGTACTCTTTAGAGAACTAAAAGACGTGGCACAGTTTGACGGCGATAAAAAAGGTGCATCGTTTTTTATCACCGATAAAAATGCCTGTTCCTCTTAAGCGTCTACATCTAGTATGCTTACGTTACTTTAATGTCTGCCCTGTCAGTTATTTAGGTATTGTTGATAATTGTAATTGATACTGAATTATTACAACATGAGTCGTTTTGGGAAAGTTTCGATTCAACAAATAACGAAAAATATAGAAAAGGCAATCCCGCAATCCACAAAAAATACTTAAGCATCAATATGAAGACAATTTATGGAGTTTTGTCAAGTACGAAATTACGAACTGTCGAAAATAACTCCGTTACAACAAGTTGCAGATATATTAATGGATTGGGCCTATAATATGAAAAAAAGAAATGGAGAAGATTATAAAGAATATGCAGTTAAATCAAGCGAAGGTGATTCAAGAAAAATATTTCAATGAATACAATATTAAATTTGATCATTTTGCCGACATAACTTTTAAAGAAGCTCGTGATGCGAGAAATAGTAAACGGAAAGAATTACAAGTTATTCCAGAGAAAAGAAAAGTAAGTTCTGTAGCATTGAACAAGAAAGATATAGTGAAAATGGCAAAATTGTGGAATATAGACAACCCAGAGGGATTACAAAAAAGATTCTTTAATATAGCTTCTTATGAATTAGCTTGGAGGGGGGGAGAAGCTGCAAACTGTAAAATTCACCATTTTAAAGAAGAAAAAAATCAAGATGGAATTTCAACAGGAAGATTTGAATACAATACAATATTTTCAAAGACGACACAGGGTGGGTCGAAAAAATTGGCAGACAGCAAATGGATAACAAATAATAAAATGGATGAAGGTATTTGTCCCGTTGCATTGTTAAAATTACTGTTGCAAAAAAGAAATGAAAAACATAACATCTGAACGACTTTTTTTAACTCCAAATCCCTTTTGGAAAAACAAAAATTCTAAAGGTTGGTACAAAAATGTTCCACTGGGTATTAATATGATTTTTTACTTGGACCAAATATTCTGCAACTAAAATTGGACTCGACATTACGAATAATAAAATTACCAATCATTCGAAACGTGCTAGTACAGTTTCCCAGTTAGCCAAAGCAAGAGTAAGTGACCAACAACTTATAAAGATAACGGGACACTCACCATCATCTTCTATTAAACGCTATCTCCAAATTGATCCTGAACATCACGAAAATCTTATTAGTTCCTTACGAGCCTCGAGTGAGAAAAATCAAAATGAATATTCTACATGTGTGAATACCAGAGAAGAAAATTTTGAAATGATTACACCAAATCAAACAATTTATAAGAATTGTGTATTTAATAACTGTTCATTTAAATAATTTAATTGATCAATAAAGATAATTATTGTTGTTGTTCATTCATATATTCGGTCGTTTATTTATCTTGCCAAAAAACACTCGAGCTTTTCTTTTTAGGATAAATTTCTTTTTAACTCAAAAATTTTCCATCAGTAATTTTGCTCGAAAAACTGACATTTGACAAAATCACTCGACCTTCGGTCTCGCGATTTTTTCATGTCAGTTTCTCTCGTAAAATTACTGATTAGCAAATTTATTTCGTTACGAAAAGAAATTTATTCGATAAAAAAAAAGCTCTTTTGTTTTTACTGTTGATAAAAACGCCTGTTCCTCACAACCAGACTACAACTAGTACGCTATATATATAGCCTTAACAACTTGTTGTCTGTCTGCATGATGAGAGAGGAACATACGCAATATCCTGAAAAAGTTAATGTTTGAGCAGAAATTGTTGGAAATCATATCGTAGGTCCCTTTTTCATTGATGGCAACTTGAATGGAGATAAATATTTAAAACTGCTCCAAAATAATGTCGTGCCAACTTTGACAAACTTATATCCTGATCCAGCAAACCCATTAGTTCCTGCCAATATACTATGGTTTCAGCAAGATGGAGCACCGCCCCATTACCAAATCAATGTCCGGCAGTACCTAAACCAAAATTTTCCAAATCGGTGGATAGGGAGGCGCGGATCGATAGAATGGCCAGCACGATCTCCTGATCTGACGCCATTAGACTTCTTTTTGTGGGGATATGTTAAAAGTATTGTATACAAAACTAAACCACTCAACTTACATGACTTAAAAAGACGAATCACGCTTGCGATTAGTTTAGTCACGCCTGAGATGTTGAGTAACGTTAAAAAACATTTCTATACCAGATTAGCATGTTGCCAAGACGTTCGAGGCAAACATTTTAAACATCTCTTACATTGAAATTAATGTTTTTTTGTTTTATCTTACATTATTTGTAAAATAATCTTTTTAATAATCTTTTTTAATATTAATTTTTGTAATACATCTGAAAACACTTAATATTTCCGAAACAGTTGAAGATAGGTATGTGACATGATACATGAGTTATGTCTAGAATTTTCTGCAGAATCCAAAAAATAAATAATATATAGGGAATTGTATTTAAAATAAGAAAGTTGGTATTGGCCACTGTCACATGACACACCCTATATAATTGTTTTTTTTTGAAAAAAATGCGCATCTAAATATACAAATCGACGTGTCCAAGCGTTTTTCCCAACACGCTCTCATTTATTCGTTATCGAATTTATTTTATTTGGCTGTTCCACACTGTATATATATATATATATATATATATTTCCCATAGGAGTAGGCAAAGACCACTTCCTTTCACTTGCTACGGTTCTTACACACATCTTTTGCTTCCTCTACTTTCATCAGTGCTTTCATGCATGCTCGTCGGTTATTGGTACTCTTGACTTGGCCTTGCTTCAAAACAATGTTGATCTGATAGAGATATGTTCGCCGAGTTCGACCTTTACCGACTCGTCCATTCACACTCGCCTTATAAATTTGTTTCGTCAATCTTCCTTAATCCATCCTTTCTATGTGTCCAAACCATCTAAGCATTCCTTTATCTATCTTTGTAACCACATCTTTTTTTACACCACAGCGTTCTCTTATCTTACTATATTACTTTATCCGACCGAGTCCTTCCGGCTATACTTCCCAGACTACTTATCTCCGCAGCATTAATCCTATTTTTATGCTTCTTCTGCCAAAACCTACATTCACTACCATACATAAGTGTAGGAACTCTTACAGAAAAAAATAAGCCCTAAATTGGTACTGTTGCATTATCCCCCGAGCATAACTAGCTAAATTAAGAGAGCAAAACTTCATATATCTTGAAAAATAATCAATATTTATTAATTTTGCAAAAAAACACTTTTTTGCTTGCCACTCTTAACAGTAAGTAACAAGTTTGAATACGTTAGAGTTAACGAGTCATAGGAAACCCAATTTTTCACGGTTTTTTCAATATAACTCGAAAAGTATCAGTGATATCGAAAAATTTTAATTTATTTAATAGATTGTTCTCTTTAATACCTACAATTTCCTGATTTAACTTTTTTCGATCGGAGCTGTAGTTTTTTAGTTATTAACAAAAAACTGCTTTTCGCAACTTTGCCAATTTTTTAGGTTATGTTCGGTAATCAGGATCGAGTCGCATGAAATAGAAACTCATCCCAAATTTTAATTTCCTATACGCTCATATTTTTTTTTATATTAATTTTTACACGCACTTTTTCCTATTGCTTGGACTACTATTCATTCTCTACTACCTGACAAATTTATGACGGCTGCGCGCAATTTTCCTTTACCCGAGAAGACCTTTACACGTCAAAGAAGGACTGAACAATAATTAATTTTTAAGTCAACGCAATAGCTCATAGAATATTGTTACATTATTACTTGGGTTCGTTAATTTTAAACTCTCGATACAGTAATAAAACAATTTTTTTATTCCAATACTTTAACACAATAAAACTTTACTTTTAAAAATCACTTGGATACAACTAATTACATTTCATAACTCATAAAACTTAAAACTGTCCTCTTCGCTGCCACTGTCCTTTATATACCTCTAAATCATAATTCCAGAGTAATCGACCTTTTTTTCGAGAGTCCGGAACAATCCTTCTACCTTCTCGAAACCGCTATACGAGGTGTTCGATAGTTTACCAGACAGAGGCCGGCATAACAACAGCTCATTAATTATGCACCCTAAGTTCGGTCGGCGCCGTCGTCTCAAGGCAAGATCGACAGAGACGGATTCAAAAAATCGTAACAATATGTAGTTCTGATTAGGGAAAAAAAAGATTGTGTTAAGCAAAAAATATGTGAACAACAAAATATTTTGAAACTTTCGAAAATATTGGGTATATTCAGTTTAAAAACGCTATGGAAAAGTGCGAAAAATCTGAAAAGCGAATATTTTAAAATGGGATTAAAAAGGGTTATATAGAAAACCAATCTTTTTTATTTTGTATAAAATTAAAAAGCAATCATTTGTAAAATTCATATTTGAAACCAACATACGGATTTTAATATAAATTTGCTTGTAAATTAATTACGGTCCATATAAAATTCGAACGTGAGTGTCTAAATAAATTGGAATTTTAAAAATTCACAAACCGATTGGAATTGAAACAGAATAAATAAAAATAAAACGGAACCCCATTTTATTGCACAGTTACAAAAATTTGTACTGCATTGGTATAATCTCATAGATTTTTTTCATGAATTAAGAAAATCTATCATAAAACCCTCTAGATACATACAGTTTAAATTGACATTTACCCTGAAGTCACTAACAATGAACAGTAGTAAACACAAACTTGATCTGGAATTGTGATATATAGGTATAAAAAGAACAGCGGTCGTAACAAGGGAAAGTATTAGTTTTAGTGTTTATGATTTAAAAAATGTAAATACTTATAAAAAGTTGTAAACGTTGTATATCTAAGTGAATATCTAAATGGTTTATAAAAGTAGAATTTATTGTATTGGAATAAACATTGTTTTGTTACTGTATCGAGAGTTTAAAATCACCGAACGTACGGAAGAACTAAAACTCGTATCAATGTGTGTCTTTCAAGCAATGACGTACGTTCTTTTGTATCTCTAATTATGACCTCTAAATTTTGAAAAGAGATAGCGCCAATAACGATTAAGATTCTTAAGAATTTATTTTGACCTCTTATGACAACTGTCATTATTTTTATACATCAAGTTTTGTTCAAATCGTTTTATCATTTGCATTCAGATAAATTCTATAAAATCGGTGAGTAAAAAATTCCCTGTTTGCATTTAATAAATATTTTAAACATAACGTTACTTCTTAGACGGTGAAATATTATTTATGGTAGATTTATAAAGTCGACAAAAGTAAGAATTTCCAAGAAGTAAGAAAGATACATGCATGTTAACACTCTTTATAGTCCGACAATGATTTCTAAAATACTTAATTTATATTGTATTGTAAATTTCGGAATGATAATAAATGTATGAATAGTGTAAATTAAATACCTTCATTACCAATGATTTAGACAGAGAATTTCGCTGTATGTCACCAATATTATAGGTTTATGTGGGTCGATTATGTATTAAAAAGCAACTACTCCTCTGGCTATATGCCGCGACAGGCATTGAATTACATCTGATACATAATCGTGTATACACGATATACAGAATCTGTATAAAATAGAGCTCCATACATGGAATTTTTTGGAACTTATACGTATATAATGAAGATGTTGATGGTGAAAAAGTCGTCACAGACAAAAACGCGGATAACATCGTTTTAGACCCCCTTCTATACTTTAGAGCAGGTGTACAGTGCTGTTCCTTGGTGAGCCCAAAACCGGGACGACTAATGTTTTTGTGGGCCGACCTCGGGCTGATGGCATAACAAACGGGCTGCCCTTATATATATATATATATATATATATATATATATATATATATATATATATATATATATATATATATATATATATATATATATATATATATATATATATATATATATATATATATATATATATATATATATATATATATATATATATATATATATATATACATATATTTAAATAAAAAATAAATACACCGAAATAAAATAGTTATTACCAATTTGCTTTTAAGTAATCAAACACTTTCTTAATTTATTTCGTAATTTTTTTATTACGAAATTCCTTACGGCATGTTTTTAATTTTCAGTTCCATTATTAGCAAATTCACACAGTAATATCGAGGTTATTTTAAATAAAACAACCTAAACTTTGTAAATCTATCAAATTTAATAATTTTTTAAATTTCATTTAGAGTTTCCTGTACCTAAATCTTTTAGTTAATAATAATAAAACATCCTGCTACTTTCCTCGTCGGCGGCGGGCGCACTTGTCACACAGGTGTTTCGCGATAATTTTTTATTTTCTTGGTGATTAGTTAAAATAAAAATGGGTGGTAAACATATTTGTTGTGTTGACGGTTCCGAAAATAGGTTACTAGACAGACTGTCATTTTTTAGATTACTCAAAGAGCAAAGAAGGTTTGTAATGACCAATTTTTTTCCGTTAAAAAATATTTTATTATTTAAGCCTCCAAGTGGTAAATTAATTACACATTTATTTTTATGGGAGACACTAAAATCCAATGGATACAAATATTTATTTATCTGAAACCTTAATCGAGACCGCATTGAAAACTTTTTCGAACAAATCTAAAATTGTTGTGGTAGTGCCCGGAATCCTACCCCTGTACAATTTAGCAGATTATTAAAAAAAATACTAATGGTACAAATTGTATGAATGACATCAATAAAGTCTTACTGAATTTGACTCCCGAATTCACTAGGTGTTGTATTGATGTTACACCCAAATATTATACTCCGTTAAAAGTTTTACCAACGATTACATTAAAAGTTCGGAAGGAAATGCGATGGTTTATGTAATTGGCTACCTTTTAAAAAAATCTTTGTTGCATTACTCTTGTGAAGTATGTGTTAAATATTTAATATTGTTCATTTTCCTTTAGAATTATCAAAACAAAAAAATTAAACAATGATTGAGATAAAGGTATCAGTAAATTAACAATATTAAAAAACTTGTAAATATCGACTATTTTTCTTTTAAATTAAGTAGTATTAACCGTTTGTGAGTAACGGAAAAAATATTTTACAAATAGACTTTCTCAAAATAAACAATAGAAGTAAATAAGTATGTACATGTAAAAATTGCTTTCAAGTTGTTCGGGTTTAAAATATATTTTTTAAAAGGTTCCAATTTTGACAGATCTGTTCGGTTTTTCTTTGATTGTACTTGGTACTTTAGTATTAGTTATAACTATTGTTAAGAATTGCATTTGATTGTAGGTTTTGTATTTTAACCTTAAAAAATATACATGACGCCCAGAGGTTCTTTTTTTTTGTATTTACTAGTTACAAATGTTAAATAGAGAACTTTTAAAGGAATTTAATTCAACAATTTTACTTACCTACGATCCTCCCGAATTTAGAGCAGCCGATAGACTCACATAAAAAAAGTTGTATGAGAATCTTTTAGTTTCACTACACATTATCACCTTGAAAAGATTATATTTCTAGACAGGGCACTTTTCCACGTTAAAAGACTGCACTGCACTCACATAGTTCAAGCACACTTTCTATTGTAAATAATTGTTAAAAACACATTTACTAAAACACGCAAAATTTTCTTCGAAACATCAAACTTATTTCAAGAGTCATTAGAGCACTGAATAAAACAAAAAACGTTGGGCTAGTCCATTTTGTGGAAAGGGGTGTTACACTTAAAAAATGATTACCGACCTAATATTTAATTCAAATTGCTAGTGGCGCCATCTACTAAATAATAGGCAAACTGCACTAGTTCTATCTATCTGTTACCGATCAAATTATTGCATTGTCGTCGGTCTTTGACAAGCGTGCGAAGTTTAAAATAAATCTGATCGCTTAAAGTAGGGCAAAATCGAGGCCAAAGAGTCAGTTACAAACATACAAGCAAGCAAACAAACATACAGGTAAAACTAATATAAGCGTGTTAAAAAGAAATAAAATAATTATTATTATCGAAGTCAAAGGCAAACACAATCGACTCTGTATTCGAAACATTTCGTATATCTTAAATTCAGTATATTTTAAATAAAGAGGCAACACATTGTAAATACAATTTTATATTATAATTATTTAAAATTGCGCAAGATATGTGTCCTTCATTGTCTCATAAGTATTTGTGAAGGTGTTTTCAGTCCCATTTTATGGTCTCTAAATAAATAAATTTTCATGGATTTTTTTTTATTACCTTAGTTACAATGAAAGTGAAATTGGTACGACAGAAATTGTGGAAGCGTTGAACAGTATGAAATTGGGTAAAGCTGCTGGGTACGATAGGATAATAGTTGAAATGCTGATGACTGGACAATACGTGGTAGCTAGTCTGCTGTACCGCCTTTTTAACCTTTGTTGGAGGAGTGGTAGCGTACCAGACGACTGGTGCAAGGCCGTTATCATGCCGCTTTACAAGGGAAAAGGTTCACACAGGACTGTAAAAACTACCGAGATATTAGCTCACTTAGCATAATCGCAAACTGTATGCAAAGATATTGATTAAAAGAGTAACGAATGAAACTGAGAAGATGATATAGGATGTGTTAGTAGGATTTCAAAAGAAGAAGATGTATGGTTTAGGTCCTTTCATTACGAAGTAAAGTCGAAAAATTCTTGGCTAGAAGTCAGGAGGTCTATTGCGATTTTATAGACTTGAAAAAGGCTTATGACAAAGTGGTGAGGAGTGAATTGTGGTCGACATTGTCTATGTATGGGGTGAGCGAGAGTTTAATACGAGCACTGAAATCACTTTACGAGAATTCCACTGCTTGTGTCAGGATAAACGGAGCTAGCACGGACTGGTTTAACATCGAAAAAGGTGTGAGACAGGGATGTGTGGCTTTGCCATGACTGTTTAACTTATACATAGACGATTGTTTTAAAAATTTGAAAGAGAGTGCGTATGGATTGAAAATAATGATTTGATCGTCAAATGCCTTCTTTTCGCCGATGATCAAGTCATATAGCGTCATCTGAAGAGGAGTTGCAGGTGATGGTTAATGTTATGCATAATGACCTTAAAATCAAAAGAATGAAAATAAATGTGAGCAAAACGAAAGTAATGGTTTTTGAAAGAGAAGAAAGCATGACAATTGAGGGAGAAAGAGTGGAACAAGTTAATGAATTTGTGTACTTGGGTTCAAAGTTTACTATAGATGGAAAGTATGACAGTGACATTGAGCGAAGGGTGTTGGCAGGAAAACAAATAAATTGGGCACTGCATAGCTTTATGAACAGCCAGAAAGTGTCTGAGAAGTATAGCCGGAGTGACTCGGTTGGATGAAGTAAAAAATAGTGAGGTGAGATAAGAGAACGCTGTGGTGTAAAAAAAGATGTGGTTACAAAGATAGATAAAGGAATGCTTAGATGGTTTTGACACGTAGAAAGGATGGATGAAGAAAGATTGATGAAACAAATTTATAAGGCGAGTGTAAATGGACGGAAGTCGGTAGAGGTCGACGTCGGCGAACATATCTCGATCAGATTAACATTGTTTTGAAGAAAGGCCAGGGCAAGAGCACCAACAACCGACGAGCATGTATGAGAGCATTGATGAAAGTAGAGGAAGCAAAAGATGTGTGTAAGAACCGTAGCAAGTGGAAGGAGGTGGTCTCTGCCTACCCCTATGGGAGAAAGGCGTGACTATAGGTATGTATGTTGCCGAAGGTGTTGCAACGACATTTTCGTGTATTAACGATGATTTTCAACATATTATTGGTAAAATTTAGTAAAATTCAGTGGAAGAAATGATTCTTGATTGCCAAGTGTGTAAAAAACCGAACTATTTAAGCCCTAATGTTTATATTCACAAGTAAGTTTGAATATCTCATTGTTTACTATATTTTCATCCAGTGGCGTAGCGATGTCGATTTCAATATGAAAATACACAGGTATTATTTTGAGGCGTAAAACACGAATCTGAAAACCAAATGATGCGGAAATCAATACTTTTTGAGATATTCTCAAAAAAGGTCCTGATTTTCCTGTTATTCAGCAACACTTATTCAGTGGTTTTATCCCTCTTTCGTTGTTATTTGAAGAACTATATACCTTCCTGATTCATTTTATAGTGGTATTTCATAAGAAATATATTCATCACCTCAAATTAAATCCAATCGAGAAATCAAGGAGTCACGGAACCCTAAGTATAATATTTTAATCTTTTCCTTTAGGTTACTTAGCTGTTAATAAATAGTTTAAACATTAAAATACATTACATTTTATTTGTACAATTATTAATATTAATGATAATTAATTAAGTTTTTTTTTAATTTCAGACATACATACATAAAGTCACGCCTTTTTCCCATAGGGGTAGGCAGAGACCACTTCCTTCCACTTGCTACGGTTCTTACACACATCTTTTGCTTCCTCTACTTTCATCAGTACTCTCATACATGCTCGTCGGTTGTTGGTACTCTTGACCTAGCCTTTTTTCAAAACAATGTTAATTTGATCAAGATATGTCCTCCGAGGTCAACCTCTACCGACTTGTCCATTCACACTCGCCTTATAAATTTGTTTCGTCAATCTTTCTTCATTTATCCTTTTAACGTGTCCAAACCATCTAAGCATTTCATTATCTATCTTTGTAACCACATCTTCTTTTACACCATAGCCTTCTCTTATCTCACTATTCTTTACTTTATCCAACCTAGTCACTCCGGCTATACCTTTCAGGCTACTCATCTTCGCAGCATTAATCCTATTTTCATGCTTCTTCTGCCAAACCGAACATTCACTACCATACATAAGTGTGGAAACCAACACACCTCTATGTACCGCCAGACGTGCCTTTTTTGACACTTACTGGCTATTCATAAATCTATGCAGTGCCTCATTCATTTGTTTTCCTGCCAACACCCTTCGCTTAATGTCACTGTCATACTTTCCATCTCTAGTAAACTTTTAACCCAAGTACACAAATTCATTTACTTGTTTCACCCTTTCTCCCTCAATCGAAACTCCACAGTTTGTCATGCTTTCTTCTCTTTCAAAAACTACTACTTTCGTTTTGCTCACATTTATTTTCATCGCCTGCAACTCCTCTTCAGTTAACGCTAATATGACTTGATCATCGGCGTAAAGAAGGCATTTGATGATCAAATCATTCATTTTTAATCCATACGCACTCTCTTTCAGATCTTTTAAATAATTTTCTATGTATAAGTTAAACAGCTACGGCAAAGACACACATCCCTGTCTTACACCTTTTTCGATGTTAAACCAGTCCGTGCAGGCTCCGTTTATCCTGACACAAGCAGTGGAATCCTCGTGATTTCAGTGCTCGTATTAAACTACCACTTACCCCATACATACACAATGTAGACCACAATTCACTCCTCACCACTCTGTCATAGGCTTTTTCCAAGTCTATAAAAGCGCAATAGACCTTCTGACTTCTAGCCAAGAATTTTTCGACTATACTTCGTAATGAAGAAAAGACCTGATCCATACATCTCCTTCCTTTTCTAAATCCTGCTTGTACATCCCATATCATCTTTTTAGTTTCATATGATACTTTTTTAATCAATATCTTTGCATACAGTTTGCCGACTATGCTGAGTAAACTAATACCTCGGTAGTTCTTACAGACCTGCTGCGAACCTTTGTAAAGCGGAACGATAACGGCCTTGCACCAGTCGTCTGGTACTTCTCCAACAAAGGTTAAAAAGGCGGTCCAGTAGACTAGCTACAACGTTTTGTTTAGCCTTAAGCATTGCAACTGTTATCATGCAGCCCCCTCAGCAGCTTTACCCAATTTCATACTGCCCAACGCTTCCACAATTTCTGTTATAGTAATTTCACTTTCATTGCAACTTTTACTCATGTTTCCGAATAGGGCCTGTACTTGTATATTTCCGACAGATAGGTAAAATTATTTAAAATTCTTTTTTAGTACTTTAATTAATACAGGGAGCTCTATTTAAAGTAAGCAACTTATAAATGATTTAAATTGTGCATGTTGGCGGCTAAGTTTAAAACACCCTGTATGAAATATCAATGAGTTGGACATATGGAGTTAACGGGCAAGCGCTTGTTGTTTATTGGTTATAATTTCACGTCACTGACTTTGTTATTAATGGAGATATCGTTATTCAATGTTGACTGGGATTTTTTCAAAATTTTGAAAAAAATTTAAATATCTCGAAAATACTTCATTTTTGGTACAGGACATTTAATTGTATCCGCCATTACTTTTAATCAAAAATGTTTACGCCACACCCTGTATTTTGTGTGATGATAGTCTTATCTTAAGTTATTTTTTATTATAACTAAGATATACGGGAGAGAAAGAAGATGGCGCTGAGACATTTAATTAATTTCACTTATTTCGGTATCTCCAGTATCATCACCATAATTCAAGCTATTTACATAAATTTTCAGAATGGCAACACAAACATCTCTTCATTTATTTTGCTGCGTCTCGAAAATCGTTCTTACACTTTAAAAATCCACTCTGCTAAATTCATCACAATTAATAACTTGGGTGTTTCAATAATTGTAACAATAAATATTAACTAAGATCTCTCTACTGAACAACATCCACTATTTTTACATATTGTCTTCAAAAATATTCATCCAATGTTTGTATACTGAGTGTACATTAAATGATGCGTCCTAAAAGAATTTACATGAATTGTTAATAAACCGTTAAGTTACTCTTTGGAATTCTTCTTAGTCCATTACATCATACATGATGTGTGTTGGTTATTGTGAATTTCTATCATTATCCAGTCTGTCCAGGACGTGACTAATAACACTGACGAACATTTTAAAACTTTTTTTTTCTCCCTGGAATGATTTTGGCTGGATTTTATATATTTTGGCCTGCTGAATCCCGATCTGGCCTCAGATTTTCGATATCAGCCTCCAATGATAAGGGAGGGACAATTAAAAACGTATAATACAGTTAGCTTAGGTACAGTATAAACATTTTTAAATAATTTTCGATAAATTTAATATTGATACGATTTTGGGTAGTTTGGGTTCAGCGATTAAAACTCTCGATCCAATAACAAAAAAACAATGTTTATTTCAATACAATAACTTCTATTTTTATTAACCACTTAGCTATTCAACTCTATATAACTATTTACATTTAATAATTCGTAAACACATAAGCTTATACTGACTGCTTGTTATCATCGTTTCCCCTTTTATTTTTCCGATATCCAGTTCCAGATCATTCTACCTGTTTCTCCATTATTCGACGCGGTACCCTTTTTTTATACCTGAACGAATAACCACGAGAAGGGTCCGGTTATCTCTCGAATTTCTATGCTCATTGATTGATTCGGTTGTAGCCGCCAGAGACGGATTCAGTAAATTCGTAGCAATATTTAGTTCCCTAACGTCTTTTTCTTATAAAAACTCCTAGATGTGTCTCGCATTAGGGTCCAGCAATAGTCGGCTAACATATTCGGGCTCCACTTTCCTGTATACCTTTTCTCTATGGAGGCAATATCTTGTTGAATTCGTTCTCCATGCTCATTTGATACTTCTCCTAAATTTTCAGGAAAAAAGTCCAAATGAGAATGGAGAAAGTGAAATTTTAGTGACATGTTGCATTCTAAAATATGATAGGCCGTGAGTAGTTGCTAAACGCCTAACTCCAAAATTAGATTTTTACCAGCCGAAAGAACAGGCAGGATTTCGAGCAGGGTACGGTACAAATGACCATTTACATACAATCAAGACCCTTATAGAAAAATACCCTCTCTCCAAAGCTGTTCACCACACTGCTCGAATATGTCTGTAAGAAAATCGACTGGGGGAAATGGGCCTAAATATAGACGGTGAAAGATTAAATAACTTAAGATTTGCAGACGATATCGTCCTTATCACCGACCGTATAGA
Organism: Agelastica alni; assembly: GCA_950111635.1. Lineage (NCBI taxonomy): Eukaryota > Metazoa > Arthropoda > Insecta > Coleoptera > Chrysomelidae > Agelastica > Agelastica alni. Next base: position 19,761,846 of record OX467719.1, on the reverse strand, counting down.
TCAAGCGTCCATGATGTTGGAAAAATTATACAATGCTTCAAGGGAAGTTGGCCTAAGAATTAACTTTGCAAAGACGCAAGTCATGACAAACCTAGTCCCCAGTAAAAACATAACTATTGGAAGCAAATCTATTGAACAGGTCACCGCCTACAAATATTTGGGTCATGAGATCCGAATAGGACGGGACAACCAGACGTGCGAACTTCTCCGGAGAGTAGGCTTGGGGTGGGCATCCTTTGGAAGATTAAAGTATGTTTTCAAGTCGGATATTCCCATCAGTCTAAAACGAAAAGTATACAATCAGTGCATATTACCAGTGATGACATACGGAGCCGAAACATTGACGCTTACAAAAAAGTCAGCAAAGAAACTGCATGTCACCCAACGGGCGATGGAGAGGGCTATTCTGGGTATCTCCCTCAGAGACCGAATACCAAATGAGATTATTCGCCAAAGAACAGGTGTTATAGATGTAATCGAAAAAATAACAACTTTAAAGTGGAACTGGGCTGGCCACGTAGCTAGAAGAACTGACGGAAGATGGTCTAAAAAACTATTGGAGTGGCGTCCGAGGCATGAAGCTTATCGTAGTAGAGGGCGCCCCCCCACACGATGGACCGATGACATCAAAAGAATCTGTGGTAATTGGATACAAATGGCTCAAGATAGAGCAGAGTGGCAAAATAAACGAGAGGCTTATGTTCAGCAGTGGACTACTATAGCTGAATGATGATGATGATGATGATGATGTGAGTAGTTCTTCCACGAGTTCAAGATAATTTTCTGATTTATTATTTCCAAGAAAATTGTTGCAAACATTTTCAAATACATTCCATGCCCGACTTGCATTGTCACTTAAAATTTACCTGAATTTATCATCTTTAAACAATTGCCTAATTTGGGGACCAACAAAAATTTTGATCAGACCTAGGTTAATGTGAAGTGGAGTTAAATATATTTTTTCTTTCTGAACTAATGGTTCTCGGATCAAATTTTTAACGCCAACTTGTATTGTGTCACGTGGAGGCCAAACCTTTATTTTATAATGTTTGTCTCTTGCACGGCTGTCCCGTTCGCACAAAAAGCAACAGTGTTTTGTATTTTTTGATTGCAGTCCTGTCAGTAACGACACCACTTTTTAATCTGCACATATGTTCCATTTGTGATCTTCGTACTTTTAACATCTTAAGATTGTCATATGTTTCCATTAAAAAGTAAAACAGCTTTTACACTTGTTTTAGACGAATCTATGTAAAGTCTCCATTTATCGGGCTTATATGGTAAGTTCAGTTCGGTCATTAGGCCAGGTATGTCATGGAATCTGCCACGGTAACACCAGATGGAGAGGAGACCACTCAGATACCTATAAAGAGAGGTGTGAGACAGGGTTGTATTTTGTCTCCTACACTTTTTAACCTCTACACGGATAATATATTTAAAGGGGCAACACAATCTGGTGAAGGAATAAAGATTGGAGGCGAAACCATTAGTAACATTCGATACGCAGATGATACTGTGCTCCTAGCTAAATCATTGAAAGAATTACAATGTATGTTAGACAAGATAAACAAAGAAAGTAATAGATGGGGACTGAAAATCAATGTCAAAAAACTAAATTTAAGGTTGTTAGCAAAATGAATGTTGGCCCGGAAAGAATAACACTTGATGGCGAGAACATAAAAATAGTTCAGCACTTTAAATATCTTGGAAGCCGGATCGATCAGTCGATGGATCCAGACGAATAAATCAAGGCTAGAATAGAAATAGCTAGAAGAGCATTTCTGAATCTCAAGCCGCTACTCTGTGCCAAGCAACTTAACATTCATCTGCGGGAAAGGTTTACCAAGTGTTATGTATGGTCTATTCTGTTGTACTCTTGCGAAACATGGACGCTTCACCAAAAAATTATTGACCGCATTGGTGCATTCGAGATGTGGCTGTACAGAAGGATGCTTAAAATTCCATGGACAAGCCGAACTACCAACGAGAATGTACTCATCAGAATAGGGCACGATAGAGAGCTCTTAACTACCATCAAGCGCCGCAAACTGGAATATATGGGACATGTGATGCGTGGACCACGTTATAGTCTGCTGCGGCTTATTCTGAATGGCAAGATCGAGGGGAAAAAATGGATAGGCCGCAAAAAGCTATCCTGGCTTCGAAATCTCCGACAATGGACAGGTTTAACTGCTGAGGAACTTCTCCACGCAGCTCAAGATAGAGATAGATACATAGAAGTAGTCAATATGGGAGTCGTCAACGCTTGAGAAAGCAAGACACTGTAAGAAGAAGATGTCATGTCCAAGAAATCTGAGGCCAATATAAACATTTGGGAGTCAGTTGTACATTAGTTTAAGTCCAAATGTTCACGATATTTTTATAAAGAGAATTTTTGTGTAATTTGTTGCTATCGTTGCCTCCTGTTAGCCTCTCTTGTTGCTGTCTCTCTTGTTGCTGTCTCTCTTGTTGCTGTCTCTCTTGTTGCTGTCTCTCTTGTTGCTGTCTCTAAATTAAGGCCAGTTAAATTGCGAACGCGCTGAAGTTTGGCTCGACAAACGGTGCTCTATTCTTACTTGTTTTAATATGGATGCGTTTGTTCTTCGAGCGGTCCATGGGATTCTTAACATTCTGCGCCATCACCACATTTTGAACGCATCGATTCACTGTATATCAGCGGCCTTGATCACCCACGTTTCCGAAGCGTACCAAAAAACTGAGAATACCAGTGATTTTACTAGAGCTTTTTTCTTTTGGATCGAGATGTTGCGATCTTTCCATACTCTGGTGAGTTGGCTCATAGCTGCTTTACCCAGTTGAACGCGTCTACGAATTTCAGGTTTAAAATCCCCATTTGATGTTATTATTGACCCTAGATACACGATCTTTCCGAAGACTTCGCAATTTGCCACCTTGAGTGGTTGTTTAGGTTAGGTTAAAACTGTTAAAGGCCATAACAAAATTATTCAATAAATGTCTTATGAAAACCACAACACCTACGAACTGGAACAATGCAATCATAATCATCATGCATAAAAAGGGCAACATTGCCGACCTGAAGAACTAAAGACCAATTAGCCTGCTTTCTCATCTCTATAAATTGTTTACCAAAATTCTAACTAAGCGTCTAACATCGAAATTGGACTTCTACCAGCCGACAGAACAGGCAGGTTTCCGATCCGGATACGGAACAAATGACCATCTGCAAGTTATAAAGACATTGATCGAGAAGTCCGTTGAGTACAACAAGCCACTCGTGTTAATATTTGTGGACTACGAAAAGGCGTTTGATTCCATCAAGCACAGTGAGATGTTTAAAGCACTTGCCGACTGCCGAGAAGACCACAGATACTCTGCTATACTGCAACATATATACGAAAATACAACAGCGAGCGTAAGACTCCATGAAGAGACAGAGAGATTCAGAGTGCAGCGCAGTGTACGACAAGGCGACACAATCTCCCCTAAACTATTTACCACTTTGTTGGAGTATATGTTCAAGAGTGTCGAGTTGGAGATTATGGGTATAAATATTAACGGTGAAAATTTCAGTCACCTTCGGTTCGCGGACGATATTGTACTGATTTCAGATAGCTTGGATAAGGCAGAGAAACTGCTTATGAGACTAACATCTGCTTCACATAAAGTTGGGCTTAAAATAAATCCATCGAAAACAAATTTCATGACAAATCTAGTCCCAAGCCGAAACTACTTAGTAGAAGGAAAAGAAATCTCCCAAGTTACATCCTACATATATCTGGGCCATGATGTTACGATTGGCAGGGACAATCAAACCTGCGAAATCAAAAGAAGGATAGGGCTAACGTGGACCGCCTATGGGAAGCTGAAACACATTTTTAAGTCCGAAACCCCCATATGCCTTAAGCGGAAGGTGTTTGATCAGTGTGTTCTGCCGGTTCTAACTTATGGTTCGGAGACCCTAACTCTAACACGAAAATCGGTAAATAAAGTAGGAGTGGCCCAGCGAGCCATGGAACGCTCCATGTTGAGAGTCACGCTGAGAGACAAGATTCCGAATGATCGGATACGTCAGAGAACAGGGGTTACCGATGCAATCCAGCGAATAACATATTTAAAGTGGAACTGGGCTGGACATGTCGCAAGAATAACCAACGAAAGATGGACCAAAAAGATCATAGAGTGGAGACCTAGGCAAGATGCGTTCAGGAACAGAGGTCGTCCGCCAACCCGGTGGACGGATGACATAAAAAGAGTAGCACCAAATTGGATCCAGGATGCCCAGGATCGAAATAAATGGAGATCGTTAACGGAGGCCTATGTTCAGCAGTGGACGAGACAGGCTGTTTGATAATGATGATGATGATGATGTGGTTGTGGAGCAACTTTTTTTTCTCGGTTGATAATCATGATCTTCGTTTTTTTGTAGTTTATTTGCAACCCATATCTTAAGCTCACATATTCGAGGCTTTCGAGGAACATCGTCAGTTCATTTTTATTACTGGCAACCAACTCCTCAGGATACAGGTATGCAGTTGTTAAAATCCTGCATTATTTTAACTGGTAGGTACTATACAACAAACAACTGTTTACGTATCGTCAATATATTTAAATTAACTCAAGACAATCAAATTCGTGCTAATAGTAAGGCCTTTCTAACTATGAATAAAAATATTTATTTTTAACTGGAAGATTTTTAAATTTGTCCAGTATATTTAAGCAAGTCAGGGGAAAGTAAATACTTGTATCTTAAAACAAAGAATAAAATAATGTGAATGCTTCTCTTTTATTTACAAACTCAAAATTGCCTGTCAGTTTGATCCACCACTAACAAATTCAACAGAACAAATCTCACTGATGAACTTCCTTTAGCTGCCACTCATCCATCTTAGCATCTTCCGCCGGAAAGAGCTGCAGCATTTGTTTAACAAGTTCGTTGCCAATACGACTGCAAATCAATGAACCCACTTTCACCATGGTTGCCAAATGTCTCAAATTTACACCGACTGTGACATTTTAAATATACTCATCTCACAACATTTAATGAACAATATTTTTTATTTATTAATAAACTAGTGCTCTTTTGTTTGTTTTGTCATTATTTATTTTGTACATGTTGATTTATGATAAAAAATCTGCTATAAATGTTTGTGTGCATTTAGTTTTTTATTTATTCCGCCAATCAAGTTATACAAAACCCACATTTAAATTAGATCGTACTTGAAATAAGTTTTGCAATTTTTTAAACATTTTATAAATTTTCTTTCATTGTTTATATTATCCGCTACTAAATATTTTTGTATTAATTTTGTTGTTGTTGTTTTTGGAACAAAGTTTCTTAACGCGGCTTACGGGTAGTACGATTTAGTTAAAATCGTCACGTAACGAAATGCCGTATGCTGTGTGTGTATGCGTGCATGTATCGAGCCAACTACAAACAAATGAGCACACGAGCAGGCGAGTGTGCAACTCCCCCCCCCCTCTTCCTCTCTCTCACTCTATCTCTCTCTTTCTTTCTCTCTGAAGAATCAAATTGAAAAATACTTAGAAGTTAATGACATTATAAGAGAACATCAATCAGGATTCAGGAAGCAATATTCGTGTGAAACGGCGCTTCAAACTGTTATAGACGAATGGAAAGTGAACATCGGTGAAGAAAAAATAGTAGGGGTTATCTTCATGGACTTGAAACGAGCATGGTATTAGAATGGTTTGGTACGTACTTAAGAAATAGAACACATCAAGTAAGATTTAATGATACATGGTCTGCAATGAGTATGGAGTGCCGCAAGGGTCAGTATTAGGGCCGTTATTATTTATTATATTTATAAATGATATAGTTTATCTTTGTCCAGAGGGGTGTAGTATAAAAATGTTTGCTGATGACACAGCAACTGGATTGGGAAGTGTGGAAGTGGAGGATAAAATGAATTTGGCATTAAGTATAGTGGAACAGTGGAGGAACAAAAATAAATAAAAAATAAATGCGTAGAAAACAAAATATATGAATGTTAGTAGTGCAAGAAAATTTGTGAGCGGAAATTTTGTACTCAAGTGTCTGGATGGAACTTAATTAGAAAAAGGAAGACAATGAAATACATAGACATTATTATTGATGAAAACCTAAGATTTAAAGACCACTGTGAGTATATGTCGAAAAAGATAGGAAAAAAACGAGTTTTTTAAACAGAATGGGGCATTATGTTTCTGCGTATGCGAGATGTACCATATATAAGTCAATTATAGCACCACATTTTGAGTACTATACAACACTGTTACTCAATATGGGAGCAAAAGAGTTAAATAAACTGCAGATATATATAAAAGAATTTAGGTCTGGAGAAGACTGAAAAGTAGGGATGTTGATTTTAATTTTCATCGAAAAAAAGGGTAATGATGATATAAAAATATTTTCCTGTCCATTGCGCAAAATTGTATTCCTAATTTAAATGATTTTGATGAAGACGCTCTTATATAAAAACGGTGGGTTGTCAAGTCTTACAATTTGTTTTGAAAACTGTCACATATCGTCGCTTTTCTATACCTTCCTACGTACACCAGAATCGTATCAGAATTCCAAATAAATGAATAGTGGTCAGCCAATATTCTTTTGTTTGGTTAAGTCTGGAACAATCAGAAGGCTGATAATGAAAGTAATTGATTGTTGTTTTGGCCCGTAATTAATTATACTTGTTCGCCTTTTTGAAAACGTCGAAATAAAATGCAGAGAAACAAGGAAGAATGCAAAATGAAGTGTCAGCGTAATGAAAAAAAATTGTTTTTTGCAAGTATCCACAGTGTATCGAAAGTAAATATACAGTGCGGAACATCCAACTGAAATCAATCCATTATTTCAATTGTGCATAATTCTAAAAATATCCATTTATTGTCTATAATTCAATCACGGAATGAATAGGAATTTAATGACCGTTGTTTAACGGCGACTTGGAAGATACTGAATAATAGGAAAAACGATCGTTTGATCGCTATGAAATGAATTTATCAACCGTCTTTAACGGATGTTTGGGAGATACTGCTGGTCGATGACTTTTAATTAGAACAAAAGAAATTGATAAAACTTGTTTAAAAATAAGCTAGAAGCTGTGGTTTTAACAGGCAACCCTAAAATCGTATAAAGAAAAAGGGAAAATAGTACGTTACATATAAGAAGAGACTCGCAAACTATCCAAAATCTCTCACACGCTTTGACAACTCAATTATCGATAAACTGACTACTACTACAATGTTCTGAAATTCAAATATATAAATTATTTTACAATTAGGTCAAGAATAAATAAATTATAGTTTACAAAAACTAAAAACACTCTTTTAGAGTTAATCAAACTAAAAAGTAAAAAATAATTCTTGACATAGGCATAAAGTTACTGACGAGAAAATTATTGTCACTGTGTGAGACAGGGATGTGTGGCTTCGCCATGGATGATTAACTTATACATAAACGATTGTTTAAAATATTTGAAAGAGAGGGCGTATGGATTGAAAATAAATGATTTGATCGTCAAATGCCTTCTTTACGCCGATGATCAAGTAGTATTAGCGTCATCTGAAGAGGAGTTGCGGGCGATGGTTAATGTTATGCATAATGCCCTGAAAATCAAAGGGATGAAAATAAATGTAAGCAAAACGAAAGTAATGGTTTTTTAAAGAGAAGAAAGCATAACAAACTGTGAAGTTCTGGTTAAGAAAAAAATAGTGGAACAAGTAAATAAGTTTGTATACCTGGGTTTAAAGTTTACAGGAGATAAAAAGTATGACAGTGACATTGAGCGAAGGGTGTTGACAGGAAAACAAATGAATGGAGCACTGTACAGCTTTATGAACACCCAAAAAGTGTAAAAAGGGCACGTCTGGCTGTGTATAGAGGAGTGTTGGTTCCTTCACTTATGTATGGTAGTGAATGTTGGGTTTGGCAGAAGAAGCATGAAAATAGGATTAATGCTGTGGAGATGAGTAGTCTAAAAAGTATAACCGGAGTGACTCGGTTGGATAAAGTGAATAATAGTGAGATAATAGAACGATGTGGTGTAAAAGAAGATGTGGTTACAAAGATAGATAATGAAATGCTTAGATGGTTTGGACACGTAGAAAGGATGTATGAAGAAAGATTGATGAAACAAGTGAATGAACAAGTCGGTAGAGGTTGACCTCGGCGAACATTTCTCGATCAGATCAACATTGTTTTGAAGAAAGGCCAGATCAAGTGTACCAACAACCGACGAGCATGTATGACATCACTGATGAAATCAGAAAAAGCAAAAGATGTGTGTAAGAATCGTAGCAAGTGGAAAGAAGTGGTCTCTGCCTACCCCTACCGGAAAAAAAGTCAGATAAAAACAAACATTCAGGTGAAACTAATGAAAGCATGTTAATAAAATATGTAATTTTGCATGAGCTGTAAATTTAGCGTTACTTTTCCATTTTTGGTGTATCGATTCAATCTTATAACGGTATACAAAGATCCAAAGACCAACGGTTGGATATTTATTCGTAATTTAGGAGTAACCTGTTGAAGAAACTAATAAATTTCTAATTTCACCTTTTCCGTTTTCCTGCGTTCTAGTTTGTTTACTTTAGAGGAGGAAGGGTGCTAGGGTTGGCAGTTTTCGGATAACGTTAAGGGAAATCGAATATGGCGAATAATTATTATGCGAAAATTACTTTATTTACCGGCAAGTATGTTGAGTATTTTCGTGTTTGACTGGGGAGGCAATTTGAACATTGCACAAACCATTTGAAAAATATGAATAGAAAATATAACGAATAGGTATGTATCGTTTAAAAAAAATCCTAAACAATTGCGTTTTACTTTGTATAGGGTGTTTCATTACTAATTGGAAATATTTCAACTATAGAATCCTGAACTCACGATATGAAGATTCGACCCAAATCTCCTAAATAAAATGTGTCTCCTGTCTGAGTTACTTTTCATCTTCTTAAATTGCCATGCAGATTCCCGCGTAGGCGTCCATCGCTTCTCTCATTATATGATTCCATTAATTGCAGCATATTTCAGTGCCTGGAAGTCCCGTATTCCTGTCCATTGTCGTATGTTTCGTAGCTAGGATAATTTTCTTCTACCTACTCCTCTTTTTCCTCCTTCTATTTTACCCCTGAGTATAAGACGTTGGAAGTAATAACGTTCTCCACTTAGTATATGTCCAAGATAGCCAGTTTTTCTTCTTTTGATGTTTTCGAAAAGTTCACGGTCTACTAAATTAGCTCTTCTCAGTATGTCCTCGTTCGTCACATGGTCAACCCACGATACTCTCAGCATTCGTCGCAGGGCCCACATCTCGAAGGCCTCAAGCTTGTTAATAATTGCTGTTTTCAACGTCCATGCCTCGACTCCGTACAAGAGAACGGACCAGACGTAGCACTTTACCATCCTATATCTGAGACTGAGATTTAAGTTTTTATCTGTCAAAAATTTTTTAAGTCTTAAAAACGTTGTTCGAGCTTGCTCGATTCTGCATTTTATTTCCTGATCTGGGTCCCATTTTTGGTTGATCATGCATCCCAAGTATTTAAATTGAGTGACTTGTTCAATGCTCTCTTCATTTATGGATATTGTGGAGTATCGTTTCTATTAATGGCCATACATTTGGTTTTACGGATGTTAATTTTCAGACCCAATCTTTGAATTTCTTCATTAACCTTATCTAGTAGAGTTTGTAGATCATTTGCACTATCCGCCAATATCACGGTATCACTCGCATATCGAATATTGTTTATGGGAATTCCGTTTACTTTAATGCCTATGGAACTGTCGGAGATTGACTCGGTGAATGCTCTTTCCACATACAAGTTAAACAACATCGGAGACAAGATGCACCATTGGCGGACGCTCTTTTTTATATCAAAATCCTCATTTGTTCCTGCATTCTGAATTTGGATTTCCGCTCTTTGGTTCCAGTACAAATTACCTATGTCTTCATTTTCATTTTCATTCAGTCCCAATTTCCTAAGATATGATATGAGGAGATCATTAGCGGAATTTACAATTTATCTAAATAAAATGGAGAAATGATTCAAATCGCATTTATTTATCTGAAATCTTTGCGAAAGATTTTTGAAGAAGATGTATCACTGAGTTATAACGCTTACAATATTTTAAGATATGTTCGGACCATGTTAAATCTGATGTGACTGTAACACCTTAATCTACATAAGCTGATACTAGAGCAAAAAGTTGTCCGTGAAGTGAATACTTTAAGCACGGGTTATTGTAGTACCACACATTTATTTATATTTAAGGAAAGCAACCAGTTAGAATAAAAAGCTTTTTTGCACTGGATATAATAAAGTAGGTCACTTGTGTAGACTATGAAGAGAAGTGGGCCAAGGATTGGTCCCTAAAAAATACCACTTATTGCTAATCTTTCAGATGAATGAGACTGACCAATCCTGACACCAAATTTTCTATTTAATAGGTAATTTTGATTTGTTACTTTATTTATAATTTTATCCATGAGAAAATTAAACAAAAAGGGACTTGGGCTGTCACGTATTTTGAAAGTAAAGAATCTTTATTGTAAAGATCCTAGTACTTTGTTGTCAGGTATCGATTATGCGAACATCAAAATAAAATATTCTTTTTACCTTTATCTGCGAATACAACTGCATAAAATATTATTGCGGTTCAAGAAAATGAGACAATACGAAGATAGTTCACAAATTGTTGTCTCTTACGTAGTTGGCGTTTAATAACAAATGCAAATAAAGTGTCTGGCAAAAGCTTATTATATGACATTAGTGTGTACCAAAAGGCATCAGCGCATCAGTTCATGTATGTTAAATATTTTTTTTTTTAAGGTGTCCGTGATTTTATAAAAATGGACAAAATTGAGATAAAAGGTGGGATAAAGTACCTGTGTAAAAAGAGGTTTTCACCGCAAGAAATTTATAAGGACTTGGTAGAAGTATTGGGTGACTCTACCCCTTCGTACCAGGTAATCAAGAACTGGTCACGAGATTTTAAACTGGGAAGAGAGTTCTGTCAACATGCATCTCGATTTTGGGAGTCACGGTGTCCAATAATATGTCTTAGCATGACCATGTTGCTAACATCGCAAAGTCGGCAAGCCAGAGGCTAGGTTTTCTGAGGAAAGCCAGAAAATTTTTTACTCCTGATCAACTGTTGACGACGTACAAGGCTCAAATCCGACCTCTACTGGAGTATGGCTTGCACATTTGGGGTTCAGCACCAAGGCATTCTCTTCGTCTTCTAGATTCTATTCAGAAAAAAACCATTCGCTTGATAAACAGCTCAACTCTCACAGATACCCTTCACCCTCTAGAACATAGAAGAAGAGTTGCAGACCAGTCATTGCTCTACAGGTATTTCCATGGCAGATGCTCCAAAGAAATAAAAACTCTTGTACCACCATTGGCCACATTTGGCCGAAGAACTCGGCACGCTGATCAGTCTCACACATTGACTCTCAAGCTTGACACTTCAAGGACCAATCTTCATCAAGAATCCTTCTTTTACAGGGCTGCTACGGAATGGAATAAGCTTCCAAAATCAATTTTTTCAGAGAACTATGACCTGCAACTTTTTAAAAAGCGTGTCCACAATCCGCGGTCCACCCGATAGGTCTACCCTAATTGCGACTATTTTCATAAAAAAAAAATTTTACGGGTTGCACTCTGGGAGTGCCGGCAGAAGTGAAAACTTAAGTATTAACGCGCGTGAAAATATTATTTTTAATCTGAAAAATATTATCTCCAGATTTCCATAGTTTATGAATAATGCATTATTTTTATTAACGCTTTATTATAAATCATGTATTAAACATCAGTACCAGATTTGAATGTTTTCGATTTCTTTCTTCCGCTTTTTGCTTGATCTTCTTTCAATATGGCGCTTTTATTCCTACCTCGACTTTTTCGTTTTCGGCTACCCCGTTTTCGGTTTTGTCGCTTTTGGCTACATCGTCTACGGCTTCTGCTTCTATTTTTTCTTCGTCTTCGAGCCTCCGTTATCGGCAAACCAAAACCTAATTTAAACCTTCCCCTGTTCTCTTTGATCAAACCAGCTTTCAGTCCAGTTTTTAATGCTTTTTTAACACAAATTGATGCATTTTTTAACGGCTTCTTGCACTGATAAATTATTTGATCTAAAATTTTGTCGGGGGAAGAACCATTAGAGTCATTAAGACACGCTATGGTGTCCATAACATCTGCTAAAAACGACACCTCTCCTTGGACCATTTTAATGCAGCAAAAGCAGAACTTAATCAATAAACTAATGAAAAGCACTTAAATTTTGAATTTAGCTACTAAATTTATTTGTCAAAATGACATAAAAAATGTACTTGAATTTGTCAGTTTGTTGAATAAGGTTGCCAAGTTACAAGTCAAGAAAAGTCGCATTTTATATTGCTCCAGTGAAATACATCCGTCTTACGAATTTTCGATCAGGCCACGTGTCCTGACGCGAGTTTAACATTTTTTACCCATTACAAAAAAAGTTCACAGCGTGCCATAAGAAGTTATCACTTCAAAAAGGAGCCCCCAAAACTGTGGTGACCAAAAAAATGTGAATTTAATCCATGGTATTAAATGACAAAAGAATTGCAATCAAAGCTACAGCAAAAACATGTAGGTTTTCTGTTGGAAGCGTTGGAAAAAATTTACATCAGGAATTGGGTCTCAAAAAACTCTCTGCATGTTGGGTTCCCGATGAATTTAAGCGAAAATTTCTTACGATCTGCGAAACATGGGTTCATCACTTTGATTCAGAATCCTAAAACAAAGCATGGAATGGCGGCATAGGGGTTCTCCTCCCTCTCGAAAATTTCGTAGCTGGTAAGATCATGACTACAGTTTTTTGTGATTTTGCAGGTGTTATTATCGTGGATTATTTACCGCGTGAGTGCACCATAATAGGTGAATATTATGCGGATTTAATACCAAAAGTACGCGAAGTGGTCAGAGAAAAAGAAGAGGGAAATTGAGAAGAGGTGTGCTCTTCCACCAGGACAACGTTTTGACCCAAAAAAGTTGTGTTGCAATGGCTGCCATTCACACTGCGGGATTTGAAATTTGTAAACAACCCCCTTATTATCCAGATTTGACCCCCAGTGACTACCATTTATTTCTAAAATTAAAAGAATATCTTCATGGAATCCGCTTTGCTGATTATAACGAAGTGATGTCAGCGGTAGATGAATGGCTGAAGACTGAAAGTTCTGAATTTTTTTCAAAAGGGTTTGAAACATTTTAACATCGATATCACAAGTGTATAACGTTGCAGGTGACTATGTCAAAAAATAAATTAGTTTCATTCTTCTCATGTGTTTGCTTTTATGTTGAGGACAACAATTCGTATAATACCTGTTGAGCTATACTAAAACTAGGTCAAAAATAAATTTTTATGAATCAGTATTGCGTTATTTTAAAATGAAAAACGTAAATATAGCCAGAGTAGGTATTTACTTTATTTAGAAGACATTCTGTAAGACATCAAATATTATTATATATTATAAAGGGTGGCCAACTAAAAGCGAAACAGAGGTATTTGCTAGAACCTCGTCAACATTTTATAAACACGCTTAGATCCGTCGATTTTTGATTAATAGGGAACACTCTTTTCCGGTATTTTTGACTTCACTACTTTCGACCCCAAGCGAGGGTAAGAATTACCCCAACATTTTTAAATGGCATTAGGGGTCGAATAAAGTCTTTTAAAGTCTTTTTAAAGTTCTGACAATTTTCTTTACAATAGTCCTTAAATTTTACATTTTCTCCCAAAAAAATTACCCGTTAAAATTCCAATTATTGTAGTTGCTTATTAACTACTTAATTAATTAAATGTTTAAACTGCTGACAGCCCACTTTTATACAATGATAAAGATTTTGTTCAAAATGTTCACGCACATTCCGAAGAATTTCCGGAGTAATTTATTGACTATTGACCTTAAGATATTTTTAATGCCGACGAGACTGGTCTTTATTATTAAGCCTTACCAAGTAAAACTCTTAAATTTCGCAATGAAAAATACACTGGGGGTAAATCTGCTAAGGAAAGACCTTTTATACTCATTATTTGCCTTGTTTGCATCCTCGATCGTTGTATTTTGCGTTCTTTGATTGGCTTTTGTAGCCAATCAATTCAACCAGGCTTTCTTCTTCTCTGACACTGCTATATAAAAATATACTCGTAAATAAATAATTTTATTAATATTTACCCAAAAAAATAAACTAAAAAAGTTTTAAATTTTGTTTAATAATTTAAAATCCTAAGCGTTCAGTAAATAAAGGAGTTCAATACAATGAACATTTACTTTTTTTCGTATGGAAAAGTTTGCAGGTACATAACCCGCTTATCTTCTTGCTTCCGCTTAGTTACCCGTTGATACAAAATATAGAATATTACCTGATACTTAACCACTGCAGTTTCCGAAAAATATCTTTTACAATCCCTGATGCATATTCATGAATAATAGACCGGGAGATGGTGACACAAAATATTCGGTCATTTGTACCAGTATGGCGATATGCGATATGCTGATGACACCGTCTTGTTAAAGAGCAATTAAAGAGACATTAACATCTTCTAGAGAAATTAAATTATTGATGTAACGAATACGGTCTAAAGATAAATCTTAAGAAAACCAAGTTAATGGTAGTTACAAAGTTCCCCCAAAATCACAACCATGTAAACGTGTCAGTAGCAGACATCTTAATAGAGTCATATGCAGTCATACAAACACCTGGGAGCCTGGATAGAACAATTGGGTGACCAAACAAGAGAAATAAGAACGGGAATAGAGATAGCCAGGTCAACATTTACGAAAATGAAAAATTTGTTCACCAGTCCAGATATCAAGATTGGACTTGGGATGAGGATGCTGCTGCGTTGTTACATGTTTTCCGCGCTTTTGTATGTTGTGGAGGCATGGACTTTCAAGAAGAATCACACGGACAAACTACAAGCCTTCGAGATGTGGTGCTACCGTAGAATGTGGCGTATCCCCTGGACAGAAAAGATCTCTAATGTGGACGTCCTAAATCGGATGAATAAGAAATGTGAAGTCATTAACACCATAAAAAAAAAGCTTCAATATCTAGGTCATATACTGAGAAGACCCAAATACGCACTTCTTCAGCTGATAGTTCAGGAAAAGATTGGTGGAAGGAGGAATATTGGAAGACGCCGTGTGTCTTGGCTTAAAAACTTAAGAGACTGGTTTTATTGTAGCAATGTTGAACTCTTCCGAACTGCAGTCAATAAGGTCCGGATAGATGTGATGATAGCAAACCTCCATACCAACGCGAATACATTAATTAAAAAAAACAATTCGACCATTTGTACCAGGCTAATTTTTGCACAGCTAATCATCGTCTAGTAGCCATTCACGAAAATCACCATGCCATACTGTTCCAAATGGCCGCCATACCACCGCAAAGAAGTAATTTTTTTTTTGTTAAACGATTTGTACCAACCTTAAACTTTTTTTAACAGTTCCCTTTATGATCATAGATAGAAGTTTGATAATGAAGTTTGATACCTGTGTGAGGTTGCACTTATCCCACATCCCAGCAAGGTCATGCTAAGAATTTTACTTCAACGTCTTAGATATTTTCTGGAATGGCAGATCCCACAATAACAGGCTGGTTTCGTCAGTGGCAAAGGGACCAGAGAACAAATCTTAAATGTGAGACAAATCATTGAAAAAGCAAGAGAATTTGGGAAGCCAACATGTGTATGTTTTCTCGATTGCAGCAAGGCTTTTGACGGCGTTAATTGGCAAAAACTCTGGAAAACTCTTTTGGACATGGGAACCCCTCAACACTTGGTCCTTTTACTTAAACACCTTTATGAAAATAGTACTGCAGTGGTTAGTCTGGACGACAAAATCTCCCATCCCTTCAACATACAGCGAGGAGTGAGGCAAAGTTGTATTCTGTCACCATTATTATTTAACATTTATGTTTATTACATTATTAGGAAAGCGTTGGAGCGGTGAAAAGGAGATATAAGTATAGGCGATAGAATGGGCGAACAGGAAATGTCTAAACTCATTGAAAGAGTATAAAGAGAAAGTGCGATTTTTGGCTTGAAACTAAATCGCCAAAAAACAAAGTTGATGCTAATAGACCGTACCAGTAAGGTAGAAGGAGAGCCTGACATACGCGATGTAGAAATTGTGGATGAAATGATTTATCTGGGAGTCCATATAAATAAAGATGGAAACGCATCCATAGAGATTAAAAGAAGAATAGCTCTTGCCAAAACCGCCATGACCAAGTTGAACAAAATTTGGAGAGACAAGCATATGACCTCAACGACAAAATGTAGACTTGTCGAAACTCGTGTATTCCCGATTGCGCTTTATGGAGCTGAGTCATGGACCTTAAAGGCTTACGACACTGCTAAACTGGATAGTTTCGAAATGTGGGTTTGGATACGGCTCTTAAGAATTCCTTGGACTGCTCATAGAACGAATACATCAATATTGGAAGAGCTAAAAGTTAAAGATAGACTGTCAACCATAGTAAGGAAAGAATTCTCAAATATTTTGGTCATGTGAGAAGAAAAAGTGATGACAATCTTGAAACACTTATTCGTAGTTAAACCAGTCTGTGTAAGCTCCGTTTATCCTGGCACAAGCAGTGGAATCCTCGTTCAGTGATATTAGTGCTCGTGTTTAACTACCGCTCACCCCATACATAGATAATTTCGACCACAATTCACTCTTCACCACTCTGTTATAGGCCTTTTCTAAGTCTATAAAAGCGCAATAGACCTTCTGACTTCTAGCCAAGAATTTTTCGACTATATCTCGTAATGAAAAGACCTGATCCATACATCTCCTTTCTCTAATACCTCGGTAGTTCTTACAGTCCTGCTGCGAACCTTTTCCCTTGTAAAGCGGTACGATAACGGCCTTGCACTAGTCGTCTAGTATGCTACCATTCCTCTAACAAAGGTTAAAAAGGCGGTACAGCAGACTATTTCATTTTTCAAACTGTTCAACGCCTCCACAATTTCTGTCGTACTAATTTCACTTTCATTGCAACTTTCACTCATGTCTCCAAAAAGGGCCTGTACTGTATTCTCTTTCTCAAATAGACTTTCGAAGTATTTCTTTCATCTCTCTTATAAACTTCCAGGAGAGTTTAATGTTGTTTTGGAAATCGTCAGATAACCTTCTATCAAATTAATCTTTATCACTCTCCTTCTTTCTTGCCACAACCTCATTTGCCACACCTTTTAACCTTTTATTCTCATTCTTTTCCTTCTTTACATCCGTAATCGTTGCCTTTTGCGTTCTTTGATTGGCTTTTGTAGCCAGCCAATCCAGCCAGGTTTTCTTCTTCTGGTGTAGGATGTTATCCCATCATCTAAAATTGAACTGATTTATGATTTTGTTATGTGCACAATAATAATTGGAATGATTAATTTATTTCATTTGACTATTCTACACCGTCTATTTTTTTTATTTGGAGGTATTTGGAAAAGAAAGTGGATCATTTTTGTTGATTTTTTACAAATTAAGGGGTCAAATCTTCCACTGAAAATTACCTTCTTACTACAAATGTTCATGTTTTAGAACTTTTTATCACCCTAGCTCTTCAGAAGAAATTTAAAGGCCAATATAATAATATTTTCATCCCTTGAAATTATCGAAAAGCGATAAAAATGGGGAGTTCCACCAAAAATGGGGGGGTAACGGAAGAAAACGGGATTTATATTCGGATTCAGAAGGTGATGTTACATAAGAATCAGCAGAAATGGTGTCAGGGTCAATTTTTATACAGATCAATGTCCTTTTATAACTGGAAATTATTAATAATCAAAGTATAATCTGGGTGTGATGTAGTAAATGGGGTGTGGAATATCATTTGGATTAGGTTTTAAAAAATGCGTTTTAAACTATTAACTAATCCCCTTTTTATTTTTCCCGCGTTGTTAGCCGCCGATTAACATGAAATTTATGTAATTAATGGTCACTGGTAGTTTTATTTAATTGTATTTTAAGTTCATTATTTCCTACTTTCACTAAGCTTGCCATTTAGAACTTCGGTCCATTTTGGGGCTTACATGATTCTAAATTACAATCGAAACATCTAAGGGTTTTAGCCTATTGTGGTTATCAAAGCGGCAAGGGTTGTTTTGAATTCAGTCTAAAACTAGATATATTCGATATACGGAAAACCACAGAAAATCACAAACTATTCTGTTGCGTATTTTAAATGTATTTTATAATAGTATATTCTTCAGGATGAAAATTTCGAAACGAGGCGCAGGCGAGTTTTGGTATCATCCGAGAAAATAATAGCCATTATACGCGAGTAGAAGACTATACTTTATCTACGACCATCGCAGATCATTACTGTCACTCGTTAAATTCTCCATCTTATTGTCGTAATCGAATAGTCGAGATGACAGTTCGTCAGAATGAACATGACATTCGCGATATCGAGTTAGAGGAACAGAGCCCACTTATGAAAAAGAGGGAAAAATTCTTCATTCATCAATTAATTTAAAACGCTGATGCTGCTCCCATCTAGTGAATAATTTCCACACTAAACATTTGTTGGAAGCAGACATAGTATAAAGACTATACTAGTTAGGAAATATTTTTCATCATGGTTTTGGAATTAATCACTAGATAGAACTAGCGCCGTTGATTCCAAAGTGAGCTGATATGCTCTCTTGTTTATTTAAGAAAGAGAAAGAACTATAACAGAATATTTCTGCAAGGGTTTAATGCTTTTTGCTTTCCTGTTCATGCTGGTTATTCTTGTTCTTGTGAACTTTTTGTACTTGGTGGAATTTAAACGAATTAGCTTTTCGAAAATTGTAAAAATTTGTGCCAAAAAAAAACTAAACAACCTGAAAGCCTAAAATGAAAATTATTAAGTGAATATTTAAATTCTTATCAGTCGGTTTTGCCAAAAAAAGAATGAATGCAGAATACTAATTAATATGAGTTAAAAAAATTTTACAGTTTTAACAACCATTCAAATTTTGTCATTTTGTGTCATATGAAACAATTTTACCCAATCATGTCAACATTACTTCATTCTTCATTCCAAATAAATTTTGGCGATGCGATTATTCAAAGTATAAATGCGCTATTTAAAGAAAATATTTCCAGAAATACAACCTACAGTCACAAATATAATTGGGGAATATTTATGGAATTTTGCTACGAACGAGAATATGAATTAAATGAACATAGAAGCTTAGAAGAATTGGCGTTACTTAAAGATTGGGCGGTCAATATGAGGAAAAAAGACGGTACCGAATTTAAAGAAGCAACGATGAAGACAATGTGGAACGTTTCGTGCAAACTTTTGCAAGAAAAGTACTATAATGACTATAAAATTATGATTGACCCGTTCTACAATGTAGTATTTAAACCAGTCCAAGATACCCGCGATGCAATCAGGAACAGGTTAACAAAATAATATTGCTATGGGATGAAAATACTCCTGAAGGTCTTATTCGTAAATTTACCATATTGCTGCTGTAGAATTAACGCAGCGAGGAGAAGCAGTTGCATGGATTTTTTTCACATCGAGAAAAATAACGATGACTCTTCAACTTCTTCTTTGTGTGCCATGCTTGTTTTCAAACGTTGGCTATCATCAATCGTTCAGGCGTTGGCTATCAGAGTTATTCAAGTCCATATACTCGATGATACGAACATGCTTGAATGTTAAAAATAACATCGAAATCAATAAGTATCCTAAACTCATCGCATTTCTTAAAAAACAATCCATTGGATACAAAGCGAAAAAATCCAAAACATTTACCACAGAAGATATTCACAAATTTCTACGAGAACTACCGATGAAGAATATCTACTGATATATTAGCCTAGGAATCTGAAGCGCAGGCATTTCAAACTGTTCAATTCCGGCCGGGGCCAATTTTCTTTAATTTACGAGTTATTGTCCCTTCTATTTCGTTAGAAATATGAATTATTGGATTGATAGCAATTTGGATAGCTTATACATTTTGGATAGCTATTGACTGTTAATTTTTTTATGGGTTATTCTAATTATGGGTATTGCTGGTGCCTGCAGACGCGATGAATTGGTGAAAATGGAGATCGGTGACATAGAAGATAAAGATTCCATTTTAATAGTCCGAATTCCAGATTAGAAAACGAGAATTAGCTGTGTTTTTAAGATAGTTAGTCATAATGAAGAAAATTCAGTCGATTATCTATCAATTTGTAAAAAATACATAACAATAATACTCCCCAACGCCTATTTTTACGTTATCAAAAAGGTAGATGTACGAAACAAGTTCTTCTTCTTCTTCTTCTTTCGCTTTTATTTAGGCAGCTCTGCCTGTTTTTTTCTTCAGACTATCTCATTAAGCCGTCATTCCATCTTTTCCTTGCGCGCCCTACGGACCTTCGCCCTAATGGGGAGTTGTCTCTGGCTATTCTCACTATCATATTTCCATTCATTCTGCTGATGTGATTGTTCCATTTTCTTCCTCTATGATTTGTCCACTGATTGATGTCATCAAACTTGCATGATCGTCTGGTCTCTGCGTTTCTGACTCTATCTCTTATCGTTATCCCATCGATGCGTCTGAGGATTTTCATTTCAGCAGTTTCTAACATTCTTTCCGTTTTGGATGTTTCCGGTCTTGTTTCAGCAGTATACGTCATAATCGGTCTTATAACAGTTTTATAAATACGGCATTTAGCATCCTGTCTGATATATCTATTTCTCCAAATTGTGTCATTTAGACATCCGGCGATTTTATTTGCCTTGTTAATTTGCTCTTCTACTTCTCTTACCAGTGATCCATAACTACTCAGCAGAACCCCCAAGTATTTAAATTCCATCACTTGCTCGATCAACTTACCGTCCACCTCCAGCTTACATCGTATTGGCTCCTGAGATATAACCATACATTTAGTTTTTTCCGATGATATTAACATATTATATAACTTAGCAGTGTTATTGAATTGATGGAGCATTATTTGGAGATCGTCTTCACTCTGGGCTATTAGTGTCGCGTCGTCTGCATAACATATAATTTTAATTTGTTTGTCGCTCATTTGGTAGCCTCTCTTAGACTTTACTTTGTTAATAATTTCATCCATCACTAGGTTAAAGAGTAGGGGACTTAGTGAATCTCCTTGCCTTATTCCTGTTCCAACCTCGATGGGGTCCGTTAGTTGGTGTTCAATTCTTGCCTCTATTCTATTATTCTGGTAAATGTTTTCTATTGTTTTGATTATATCGAGGGGTATGTTTCTTTTATATAGTAGGTGGACGATATCTTCTAGTCTTATTCTATCGAAGGCTTTCGTTAGGTCGATGAAGCAAAGGTATGCGGGCTTGTTACACTCGAGAGATTTTTCCTTTACTTTACGAAACAAGTTGTGGGTATGAATACAATCGGAAAAATTCTCAGGGAAATTGCTAAATATTTGAAATAACCTGAGCATACTTTATATACAGGACACTGTTTTCGACGAACATCTGCTACTTTATTGGTGAATGGTGGAGGAGATCTAATACAACTAAAGAAACACGGTGGATGGAAAAGTAGTAATGTCACAGAATGTTATATAGACGAATCAATCAAAAATAAGATTGAAACCACCAAAAAAATATTTTTAAAACCGCATGTATCCACGTATCTCGTTCTATAGATTTCCAATCTTCGGAAGAATTTATGTTGGAGAAATATCCTGATGGACCATCAGGTTCGGGAATAAATATCAAAGATTGTAATAATTGCACATTCAATTTAGTGAATGATAAACTGAAGTAATTATTTTCAAGAATATTATAAAATGTTATAATTAAAATACAAGTAATATTATGTACTTACTTATTTTGAATAAAGTATTTAGTGTTTTTTTCTGTCTAAAAACTGCATTTGTAGAAAAATCTTGTGTGTATTTCGAGCACAAATCATCATCACTTAATCTTCTAGTGTCCACTGCTGAACATAGATCTCCCTCATCACTTTCCATTCGCATCGATCCTGTGCCATTGCATCTGATTTGTTTGGCAGTGCTTTATGTCATCAGTCCATCGTGTTGGTGGGCGGCCCCCGTTTCGATATGCTTCGTCTCTTGGTCGCCACTCCAATATCCGCCCCGTCCAACTGTTATCCGTCATTCTAGCGACGTGGCCTGCCCAATTCCATTTCAGTGTGGCTATTCTCTCAACAGCATCAGCTACTCTTGACCTTAGTCTTATTTCGCGGTTTGGGATCTTGTCTCTCAAAGAAACCCCCAACATCGATGAAACATAAAGCTCGTTCAGCAGTTCCGTAGCCTCATCTAGCCGATCAGCTATTAGCACAATGTCATATGCAAACCTCAGATGACTGAGCTTTTCTCCATTTATATTGATTCCCTTGTCGGTGATATTAGCCCTTTTACATACCACTGAAGTCATCCATATCGATGCTTGGTATTACTATCAGCAATAACCTTTCCTGAGAAAATCACGTGAGGTCCATTGCCAAAAGTGCATCCCAAAAACTTGTTTTTTTGTTTCGTGCCAAGAGCTATTTTACCTCCAGTCACCTGCTTATGATCTATAAGGCACAGATCCGACCTGTACTGGAGTACTGTTCCCATATTTGGAGTGCAGCACCTAAACATATCCTGAAGCTACTGGATTCTGTCCAAAAAAGGGCAATTCGTCTCGTCGGTGATGCCTCGCTTACAAACTCGCTCACTTGTCTGGAACACCGTAGAAAAGTTGGCGATTTGTCTCTATTTTATAGATATTTTTATGGGCGATGCTCTTCTGAAATATCAACAATCGTTCCTCATTTGGCAGTCTCTTCGAGATTAACCCGTCAGGTTCAGTCTTCACACCCCTTCGTGGTAACTTTAGAGACCTGCAGAACATCACTTTCCAAAGACTCATTCATCCAACGAATTGCGAGGCTTTGGAACTCATTGCCTAGGGAGGTGTTCCCCGAGGCATACAACCTCCAGAAATTTAAGAAGAACACCAACTCCTACCTTCTTTCCCTTGGTTCCCACGATGTTCTCTGAACATTACAGGATATCCCTTTTAGTGGGAACCAGAACATAAAAAAAAAAAAACGTATTCCAGGAGTGTTGTGAACAGCTTCGGCGATATGGTATCTCCTGACGTTCTCCGCGTTGTACTCGGAATTTCTGGGTTTGCCTCTCTTCTATTCTAACGCTAGCTGTGGCGTTTTGATATGAATGTTTAATTATATTTGTGTATCGATAGTCAATTCGGCATTTTGTCAGCGCTTCTAGCATTTTTTGTTGGTTTATGGTGTCGAAGGCCTTTTCATAGTCTACAAATATTAATACTAATGGTTTGTTATATTCGACACACTTCTCAATTAGATTTTTTATTACTAACAGATGATCGTTTGTTCCATAGCCTTTTCTGAAGCCCGCCTGTTTTCTAGGCTGATAGAATTCTAGTTTGTTTTCTAGTCGTCTCGTAATTATTTTTGTAAATAGTTTATATATATGGGAAAGAAGACTTATGGTTCGGTTATTTTTGGGCTCCGTAATATCACCTTTTTTTTATACACTTTATTGTCAAAAAAATTTTCGCCGAATTTCCCTCGGACATTGGCAAATGCCTTATAATTTTATGACATATTTCTCAAGCTAGTTGCTTGCCTTCGGCTTCGGGCCGTTACTAAGGAACTAGCTTTAGATTGTCATAAATTTATCTTTATCTATTATCAATGTCCTAAGGATATTAATACTGATAATGAACCTGAAAAATAAATAAAAATTAGAGCGTGTGTACACATGTCAGAAGTAAAACTTCTGTGGGAAGATTAATAAAAATCTGTAAGATTTTCAAATCAACGGTCAGATAAAAATAAAAGACTGCATGAAAGATAAAAACAGATATTGCAGGTATTCAAAGGATTGAGGCATAGTTTTGAAAAAAAAATTGTAAAAAAAAATCAACATAAATTAAAAATTATATTCTTTTTATTTTTTAGTTAAATATTTACATCGGTACAGTTGTCGCTAAACTCTCTCTCCGTCTTTTAAAATCCAAAATCGTGACGGCTTTATGACGGTATTGCGTGACGCGAGCTTAAAATTTCACTCTCAACAAAGAAGTTTCACTTCAAAATATTTTCTCCAAATATTTTATGGTTTAATGTTTAATTTAATACATAACCTTTGTATTTACCTACACTTCATTTACAATGATAACTGTTTCTAAGTATGTACCGATAAATTACTGTTTTTGCTTCGTAATCTTTTTAAACCATAAATTAAAAATATATTAAAAATAATCTAATATTGATTATATGCTTTGTATATTACTTAGTCTGAAACAATTAACCTGTCTTTCTTCTTATTAGAATATTCAAACAAGTAATTACAATTTTTATTATTTTGATAAGAAAAAAAACTTTTTTAATATTTAATTATGCAGTTAATATGAACATCATCATCATCATCATTATCAAATAGCACTACAACCCTGGGTGGGTCTTGGCTGACTGTACAACTTTTTTCTAGGGCTTCCGATCCCCCATAATTCTATGTTCGAATGGGATGTTCATTTTTTGTATATCTGACACAATGTTGTTTCTCCAACGTATTCTGGGTCGACCAGATGGCCTTCTTCCCGTAGAAACCTTCTCCCAAATCAACTTCACCAGTCTCTCATCCTGCACATAACCTGCCTATCTTAGTATCTGGCCCTTGATTTCTTGTACAGTGCAACAGAAGTAGCTTGGCGGGCGAGAGATCACAAAATCTGCGCACAACGAAAACATTCGAATAACGATCCGATCGGCGACGACAAAATTTTCAGTAATCGTGAGTCTCAAGTACAATCGAAGGAAAAAGTTTACAAATGTGAAGTATATTCAGCCGAATATTTGTTATTTTAGAGGCTAGTCGCCCGCCAAGCTACTTCTGTTGCACTCTACCACATCTCCATCCTTATACAATCTCCTAATTTCGGCATTTGTTCTCATTCTATATTCATTTGTGGTAGTGTCGTGGTATGGTCCGAAAAGGTTTCTTAAAATCTTACGCTCAAATCGCCCGAGTTTTTCTTCGTTCTCTTTTGTCATGGTCCACGTCTCAGACCCATACGTTAGTATGGGTCGGATAATGGTTTTGTTGATTTTCACTTTTGTTCTTGTAAGACTTTTTGATTTCATCAGATTATCCAGTGCGTACATACATCGGCTTATCGCTTGTATCCTGCTCTTTATTTCTTCCGTAATGTCGTTACCTGCGGTGATTATTGCTCCCAGATACTTGAATCTTTTGCTTCCTCTACTTTCATCAGTGCTCTTATACATGCTCGTCGGTTGTTGGTACTCTTGACCTGGCCTTTCATTAAAAACAATGTTGATCTGATCGAGATATGTTCGCCGGGGTCGACCTCTACCGACTTGTCCATTTACACTCGCCTTATAAATTTGTTTCGTCAATCTTTTTTCATCCATCCTTTCTACGTGTCCAAACCATCTAAGCATTCCTTTTTCTATCTTTGTAGCCACATCTTCTTTTACACCACAGCGTTCTCTTATCTCACTATGCTTTACTTTATACAACCGAGTCACTCCGGCTATACTTCTCTGACTACTCATCTCCACAGCATTAATCCTATTTTCATGCTTCTTTTGCCAAACCCAACATTCACTACCATACATAAGGGTAGGAACCAACACACCTCTATGCACCACCAAACGTGCCTTTCTTTACACTTTCTGGCTATTCATAAAGCTGCCCCATTCATTTGTTTTCCTGCCGACACCCTTTGCTCGATTATTTTATAAACAAAACCAATTTGACAACTTCTTAAAAACGTATATAAAATTGCCAACTTATGAATCTAACTGTGAACTGCCAGCTGGTGCTCCTAGATCTTCAATCGGAAAAACCGTTTTTATTAATACATAATAAAACTTGAACTGTGTGTAATATTTAATGAAATATTTATGTACAATATCTGCAATTTTATAAACCGTCTAAAATAATCTAAAAATTGTAATATTTAACAAGACATTGACTTGATTAATGCAATAAAATATTACGAACAGACTGACCCCATGTGTTCGAGATTAAATAAAACGAACGGTGATTTTTATTATTGTTGGTATCAAGTTTTGAAACGAACAGATCGTTGATGACGTGCATGCACATTGCTTCTTTATATTTTTTCTGATGTCATATTTCTGTTCTTGTAGTTTTTATTCAAATATTCTTTGGTTAATTATTTTTTTAGTATTGCAAGGTTTGTTTTTATGTACATAAATGTTTAAGCGCTGTGGCTCAAAGGGTTGTTAAATAATTCTTAAGGGTTGTAAATCCAAGAATTACGTAACCACCGAGATTGCGTGGACTGTATCTTTGAAAATGGGGGTGCAATCAGCGCAGATCGACCAGAAAGAATATATAATTTAATAATGTTTATACATCGGTTTAACAGCCTAGTTAGAAAGATGGGACTAATACCCACTTTCTGAGAAATAACAAAAACGGACGTAAATAAACGTTTAACTTAAACCCTCAATTTGTTCTGTGTATTGAGTACTCAGATACTTTCTAAAAATAGATCGATAATATTTAATGACATTCAAAAACTCTTTATTCTTTATGACAGCGACATTCTTATTATGAATATATGAAAGTTAAAATAATATAACATACTATAATCGAATTAAATATAGGTACCTATTTAATAATAAAGTAATGTCATAAAAGTTTATAATTTGCACCTGCGGTTTGTGCAACAACTGTCCTTTTCTAAATATAAGTAAATCCTAATGGTTACCTTATCCAATTTAAAAATGCAAATTAAGAGATTGATATTATCTATTTCTTGAAATGCAAACGTACTGATAAAATACAATTTAGATTAGACTCTAAATTTAAGATAAGGTTATTTGAGAGGGATTATTCTAAAATTTATTGGTACGATAAAAATATAGTTTTCAAAAAGTCACACATACATAATAATAAATAATGAATAAGCAAATTATTAAAAAAATATTTTTATTTAGCATTAGATCTATCTAATTTTTTAAAAAATAATGAATTTTTGGACAAAACCATTATTTGATATCTTTTTACAATTATTTAACTATATATAAAGTACCTACTTTTTAAAATAGTTTACTTTGTAATATTCGATATGCTGGGTGCATGCAAACAGTTGTTATAATATACCTATCATTTAAAAGTCAAAGGCAACGAAATTATACAAAAATTTTTAATATATATTAATTTTTTATGCCGTCATATTGTAACGTATTATTTAAAAACTTACTCGGGGTTTGAATTTATATGCACATTTATTTGTAACTTTCCAATACATCCTATCATGCTACAATTACTAAAGATGACATACAGGAAGGAATCAAGAAGCTAAAGAACAAAAAGGCATAAGGAGCAGACAACTTTAGCAATGAACTCATAAAATCCGTCGGCCCCGAACTCGTAACAAAAATGACAACTTTATATGGAAAATCCTCGATACATCAGAAATACCCAGCGACTGGCATGAAAGCGTTACAATCCCCATCTTTAAAAAGGGCCAGAAAACTCTACCAGAGAACTATAAAAGCGTAACTCTCTTAAATTCAAGCATGAAGCTCCTCACACATAACTTGAAATGTAACCTCAAGGCATAAATACAAAATAGTGAAGAACAGCAGGGTTTCAAGTGAAACAGATCCACTACAGATGCCTTATTCATAATTAAACAATTAAAAAAAAAGCAATCGAATACAACGTGCCAGCATACCTATGTTTTGTCGACCTTACCAAGGCATTTGACAAATTACGTCTGACTGACTTACTAAAGGAGAGAGAAACGCCTGACAACATCGTCAAAGTTATACACAATCTAAATACACGCAACTACACAAAGATTAAAGCAGGAGACAGCTACACGAAAAACATAAGAACACCAGGGGCAATCATATAGGGAGACAGTCTCAGCCCATTTCTTTTTGACCTAATTGTTGCAAATAGTAAGAATTTATGTTCACGATCCCTTTGTATGTTCAGATTTGTTACTGTTGTTAAGACAAATAACTTGTCAGTGCGAAATAAATATTTTTGACTTGCTGTCAGTATCTTCTATATTTTAACTGAAATTCACTACAAACGAGGTATTTCACGACAAATTGTTGAAAACGGATTCCTGCATAATGGCAATACGAAGATTTCTCGCAAGACGTGGAGCAGTTCAGGTTTTTTGGTCTGCTAACGGAACAAATTTCCATGGAGCGAATCGAGAACTTTCAGAAGCTCTAGAAGATTTATAAATGAATGCTGTGGCTGATGATATGGCGAGTAAGGGCATCGACTGGAAATTCAATCCTCCCTCTGCTCCTCATATGGGGGGTAGCTGGGAACGACTTATAGGATGTTTCAAAAGTGCTTTCATGGCAATTATGAGAGAAACGCATCCCAAAGAAGAGGTTTTACAAACATTATTTGCTGAGGTAGAATATATTACCAATAGTCGACCGCTGACACATGTTTCTGAAGATTCCCAAGATTTAATGAGCATTTCCCCAAATGATATTCTCATGGGACAATCTTCAACAGTTATTACACCTGGAGTATTTAATGAGAAAGATTTGATACTGAAAAAACAATGAAGAGTATCACAATACCTGATAGATATATTCTGGAAACGTTGGCTTCGTGAATATATTCCCTCCTTGATCAATCGTCAAAAATGGAATAACAGTCAACCCAATTTACGAATTGGTGAATTGGTAGTTATCAACGATAGCAATATGCCCCGAGGAGCTTGGCCTATTGGAATAGTCGAGAAGATCTACGAAGGCGCTGATGGCATCGTGAGGATGGCAGACATCCGTACTACGAATGGCATCTTCAAGCGTCCCGCAAAAAAAGTGCATCGCCTGAATGTATGTGCTAACAAGGAATGAGTTAGAATCGGGGGGGAGAATATTGCAAATAGCAAGAATTTATGTTCATGATCCCTTTGTATATTCAGATTTGTTACCGTTGTTAAGACAAATAACTTGTCAGTGCGAAATAAATATTTTTTACTTGCTGTCAGTATCTTCTATATTTTAACTGAAATTCACTACAAACGAGGTATTTCATGACACTAATAATGGACAAAATTATAGAAGAAATGTCTGCGATTGGTCTCGGTTATCGAATGGGCTGCTAGAAACAAAATTAACATAATATGCTACGCCGATGACGCAGTTCTCATCGCAGAAACAGAGGATGACCTGCAACAACAGCAGCAAAACTAAACATGAATATATCAGTAGGAAAATCAAAATGCATGACCATAACCAGAGAACCCATTGGGTGTAAGCTCGTAGTCCAAGATCAACCTATTGAGCAAGTATCCAAGGTTAAGTACGTGGGACCACCACAATCCAACAACAGATCAACAAGGCAACCGCAATAGCAGCATGCTAACGACAGGTGGTATGGGCAAATAAATATATGCGTATTGACAGCAAGATCAAGATTTACAAGAACTGCGTTAGGCTCATTATGACTTACGGTATTAAAGCTCGAGAAGAGACAACTAAAACAAAAAGCATGCTGCGTGTAACAAAAATAAGATCCCCAAGAAGCATGCTCGGAAAGACAAGAAGAGACCGATTCAGGAACGAGGTTATAACAGACGAACGTCAGGTGCAGGACGTGGTATGATTGGTGCGGTAAAGGAAATGGCAATGGCACGCTCATATAACCCGAATGGCAGAGGATCAACTACCGCGGATAGCATTCAAGAGCATACCAGCGGGAGATGGACCCGCAGGAAGATAAGATTTAGAAGGACAGCTGGCAATCGACATCTCAAGAGATCCTAAGGCGACCCATTTAACAGATCGACAGATCTTATTAAAGAAGAAGAAGAATAAGAAGACAATACAATTTATATAAACTAGTGGACACAATTATTAACTTCAAAAAATCTGACTAACTTCTGAGAACGGAGGCCAATTTATATATTAAAGGTTAAAAAAGTACTTAAGTACTGTATTCATTCGCATTTTTTTTATTCTTTAAAATGGTACGAACTCTGTGTGCCCAAGGGCCCCAACATGGCCAAAATGGCTCTGGTTAAAATAAATTAGCAACATTAAAAATAATACCAAACATACTTTTTAGTTTGAATGTGAAGCCGGCAACATTGTATAAAAATATTTAATCTTAAAAAACGTTATCAAATTAAGTCTATAAATAGTATCTATACATTAGGATTGTTTATTTAATTGCCCAGACCTATGTTAATGTGTTGGCAGCGTAACAACAGTGTGTATATCATCGCGTGCCGGTAAACATGGGTGCTTGTGGCAAGATATTTGCTGTTTTGGTGGCAGTTTTTGCTATTATATTTGCGTTTATAGCTGTAAGACCTTTCTTAGATGTTCCAAAGCTACCGAACTACGGAGAAAAATGGTGGAAAGTTGAAAAGCCACCTAAAGTAGATACGAGTATAAAGCCTTTCAAAATACAAGTTTCGAATGAAGTAAGTTGTAAATAAATGTAAATAAATAAATAAAAAATGGGTAGTCAAATTTTCCGGCACATTTTTCTTTTTTGCATTAACATTTAAACGTTTCAGTTAAAAAAGAAAAAAATTTAATTTAAGTATATGTATTAACATACTAAATAGATGTTTGATGTATGTATCGGACGTTAAAAATTTTTAATGAGGTAGATAATATATAGGGTCCTGGAACAATGGCGTGGTGTTCCATATTTTCCTTTATGAAACGGATAAAAACATATTTTTCTACAATAAAAAAATTACCGGTCACGCAGGTTGTTAATTTTTTTTATGTTTATTTTTCTTTTTTTAAAAGTGTAATTTTTATCAGGTTTTAGGTCTATACATGAAAAATAAAAGGTGCTTTATCCATAAAAAAAAGTAGTTGATTAAGATTATAGAAAAGAAATAGGAAAAATTGCCATTTTTCGGAAAAAAATCTTTAAGAAAACCTATTTGAATTTAGTGTAATTTTTTGAGGGGTCCACCATATTTTCGGGATAACATTTGAAAAATTAACTTTTGGTGAATTCGTCTATGTCACGGTGGATTTATTATTTACAAAAAGAATTATTTTTTTTAGTTTGAATGTACAAAAAACCATTTTTGAAACGTTTTTTGTGAACTTTTATTGTTAAGATGTATTTTTTTGGAAACTACATAAGAAAACAAGCAAAGTGTGACCACCTATGACAAAAACGGAAGGTGTCAAAAAACCATAAAATTTGTGTGACGTATATACATTACATTCCCGTAGGGATAGGCAGAGACCACTTCCGCTACGGCTTTTACACACATCTTTTGCTTCCTCTACTTTCATAAGTCCTCTCATACATGCTCGTCGGTTGTTGATACTCTTGACGTATATAATATAATATAATAATAAATATATTTCACGTAGTACCTAACAATATTAAACTCTTCTGGAAGTCCATAAGAACAGTCAAAGGTAAAAAAACTACCTCGCAATTGGAAAGAATCAGAAACTAAGATGGTAATATGGTAAAAGGAGAGGAATGCGTATTAAAGAGATGGAAGGAATACTTCGAAAGTTTATTTGAGAAAGAGGATACACAAGTACAGGCCCAATTCGAAGACATGAGTGAAAGTTGCAATGAAAGTGAAATTACTACGACAGAAATTGTGGAAGCGTTGAACAGTATGAAATTGGGTAAAGCTGCTGGGTACGACAGGATAACAGTTGAAATGCTGAAGGCTGAAGGCTAGTCTACTGGACCGCCTTTTTAACCTTTGTTGGAGAAGTGGTAGTGTACCAGACGACTGATGCAAGGCCGTTATCGTGCCGCTTTACAAGGGAAAAGGTTCGCAGCAGGACTGTAAGAACTACCGAGGTATTAGTTTACTCAGCATAGTCGGCAAACTGTATGCAAAAATATTAATCAAAAGAGTAACGAATGAAACTGAGAAGATGATATGGAATGTGCAAGCAGGATTTAGAAGAGGAAGGAGATGTATGGATCAGGTCTTTTCCTTACGAGGTATAGTCGAAAATTTTTTGGCTAGAAGTCAGAAGGTCTATTGCGCTTTTATAGACTTGGAAAAGGCCTATGACAGAGTGGTGAGGAGTGAATTGTGGTCTACATTGTCTATGTATGGGGTGAGTGGTAGTTTAATACGAGCACTGAAATCACTTTACGAGGATTCCACTGCATGTGTCAGGATAAACGGAGCTTGCACGGACTGGTTTAACATCGAAAAAGGTGTGAGACGGGGATGTGTGGCTTCGCCATGGCTGTTTAACTTATACATAGACAATTGTTTAAAAGATCTAAAAGAGAGTGCGTATGGATTAAAAATGAATGATTTAATCGTCAAATGCCTTCTTTACGCCGATGATCAAGTCATATTAGCGTTATCTGAAGAGGAGTTGCAGGCGATGGTTAATGTTATGCATGATTCCCTGAAAATCAAAGGGATGAAAATAAATGTAAGCAAAACGAAAGTAATGGTTTTTGAAAGAGAAGAAAGCATGACAAACTGTGGGGTTTCGATTGAGGGAGAAAGAGTGGAACAAGTTAATGAATTTGTGTACTTGGGTTCAAAATTTACTAGAGATGGAAAGTATGACAGTGACATTGAGCGAAGGGTGTTGGCAGGAAAACAAATGAATGGGGCACTGGATAGCTTTATGAATAGCCAGAAAGTGTCAAAAAAGGCACGTCTGGCGGTGCATAGAGGTGTGTTGGTTCCTACACTTATGTATGGTAGTGAATGTTGGGTTTGACAGAAGAAGCATGAAAATAGGATTAATGCTGCGGAGATGAGTAGTCTGAGAAGTATAGCCGGAGTGACTCGGTTGGATAAAGTTAAGAATAGTGAGATAAGAAAACGCTGTGGTGTAAAAGAAGATGTGGTCACAAAGATAGATGAAGGAATGCTTAGATGGTTTGGACACGTAGAAAGGATGGATGAAGGAAGATTGACGAAACAAATTTATAAGGTGAGTGTGAATGGGCAAATCGGTAGAGGTCGACCTCGGAGAACATATCTCGATCAGATCAACATTGTTTTGAAGAAAGGCCAGGTCAAAAGTACCAACAACCGAAGAGCATGTATGAGAGCACTGATGAAAGTAGAGGAAGCAAAAGATGTGTGTACGAACCGTAGCAAGTGGAAGGAAGTGGTATCTGCCTACCCCTATGGGAAAAAGGCGTGACTTTATGTATGTATGTATGTAGTACCTAAGGATTGATAATGAAATGTATTAACACTTACGTCTAACCACAAGTTCTCAAATAATTTATTATTTATACTTCTTTTAAAAATTGACGTTCATATTTAAGAAATGTTTGTATGCTGATGTTTATAAAAATAACCAAAATATCATCCAATACATTTTTGTTAGAAATTCATGTTTATTTGAAATACTGTACACTAACAGTTTAAAAATTGAAAGAAAACAGGAAATTTCACTTATTAACTCTATAAATGAAATAGCCCTAATTTTTGTATCAATTCATAAATCAATAACAAAATACAATAAATCTCATAAAGAATAAGATGAAACCTTCCCGCACAGGCAATTCTATTTATTAAACTTAAAATTGGTCCGAATTTTTTAAAAATCCGGTACCGTCAGAATCGCCATTTTATTATGACCTACTTGTGCTTTTTTTCTGCATTGTTTGATTCCTTGTATCGTCTCCGTCCTATCTAACCTCGTTGCAGGACCCTGTATTTATGAAATTTCATTTCATTTGTCA
Source organism: Agelastica alni (assembly GCA_950111635.1). Lineage (NCBI taxonomy): Eukaryota > Metazoa > Arthropoda > Insecta > Coleoptera > Chrysomelidae > Agelastica > Agelastica alni. The sequence goes on along the minus strand of OX467719.1, from coordinate 19,728,130 downwards.
TTGTCCTTGAACGTTATGTAATGTTCAAAATTGAGTAGTCAAGATTTGATACCTTGAATTGCACATACATAAAATTAATTCAGCCATCAAACATTTAAATAATTTGAGATACATATTTAAATTTTTAAAGTGATGTTTTAAATTGAAACTCTTTGTTAATTAAACAATTAATTTTTAAATACACAAACAAAAAAAATTACCCCGGGGTTTTACAGCAAATAACATAAAATAAGAAACAAGAGACGGAACTATTTACTTTTAAACACGATCATATATCCCCACTTTCTGGTCGATTGTATGATTTTGATACGGCCGATTGGAATGTGTTGTGCTGTGATGTTGCCTGCTCTCCAGTTATGGCAAGATATTTGTGATTATTATTGAGTCGTCCATAGTATTTGTTGATTATATTTGCAACAATATTGTGACCATAATATTATCTCTTATTAATATTTGATGAATTATAACAACCCGAATAATACAACCCATCTTATGGAATGTTGAACTATTGAACTATTTTATTCCATTAGATCATAGATATGTGTTGCTCAATAAGCGACAACGCCGCACGCCTTGTCGGAATCGTTCCACCTGCAGAGATCCGTGCGTACTACGAAATCGGCTGTTATTAGTAGCGCTGTTGCCGAAGGTGTTGCAACGAGATTTTGGAGTATTATCGGTAATTTTCAGCATATTATTGGTAAAATTCAGTGAAATTTAGTGAAAGAAATGATTCGTCATTGCCAAGTGTGTAAAAAACCAAACTATTTAAGCCCCAGTGTTTATTATCACAACTAAGTTGGAACATCTCATTGTTTACTATATTACACTTATTCAGTGGTATTATCCTTCTTTCGTTGTTATTTGAAGAACTTTATACCTTCCTGATCCATTTTATAGTAGTATTTCATAAGAAATCTATACTTCACCTCAAATTTAATCCATTCGAGAAATCAAGGAGTCACGGAACCCTGAGTATAATATTTTAATATTTTTCTTTAGGTTACTTAGCTGTAAATAAATAGTTTGAATATTAAAATTAAAATTTAAAATACATTACATTTATTTGTCCAACTAATATTAATGATAATTATTTAAGTTATTTTTTTCATTTCAGACGGTTAGGTAAAATTATTTTATAAAAGTAACTTATAACATTACACACAATTGGCTTTAGAAAGGAAACTTTAACGTAACACCACAAAATTGTCGCCCAACATTTGGGGGATTAGTTAGTTTTTTTAAATTGAACCCCACTTTTGTAACTTTAGAAAAACAGTTTAGTTAGGATAACACAATTTGGCGCCCAACTTTTGGGGTTTAGAAAAATACTTTTAGTAGGCTGCAAAACTTCAATTTGATAAAAAAACTGAGTATCACCTATTCATAAATATATTCTCATAAAAACTAAATATTACCTGATGGATATATTCTTATTTTAAACAAACAGTACGTCACTGATTACAAGCGTGGCCGTAACTCCATAATAATGTTACAGCGTTGCCAGCACGAGTATGGGGCAAAGAGAATCGATTAGTATTCTTTGTCATACTCATGGTCACTCTCGTGTAATCATTGCGACAAAACAAACAGAGTTTTATAAATGGAATGTTGCGTCTCCTCTGGATAATAGGTCCATGGTTTAAATATAGTTTTGATATTAATTCTTCATACAATTTTACTGACATCCTAGTCCCTAGTGTATTTAAAGAACTTATCTTCAAATTTCTTTAGTGCTGAAATAAAAATAAAACATAGTTTAAAAAAACTAAATAACACGCTTTTAGAGTTAACCAGAGTAAAAAATAATTCTTAACATAGGAATAAAATTACTGACGAGAAAATTATTGTCACTATTCTAAAAGCGTGGGGTGCTTTGTATGACATTTTTAAGCTTACTCTGCATTTCGGAATGAAAGCACCTCACGAACAGTGGCATTAATTTTCTCGTCAGAAATTTTTTTCTTATTTTAAGAATTATTTTTACTTTTTAGTTTGATTAATTCTAAAAGCGTGTTTTTTAGTTTTTTTAAACTATAATTTATATCGGTTTTTTTTTTTTTAAAATTAACACTATAGTTTTATGCAATACAAAATACAAACTACCATTTGTATTACTGCAAATTGCTAGTGGCGGCATCTACTAGATAATAGGCAAAAAATTTATTTTGGAAAGTAGAAAACTGTCGCGTATTTTGTTTAAACCGTAACTCCACAATAATGTTACAGCGTTGCCAGCACGAGTATGGGACAAAGAGAATCGATTAGTATTCTTTGTCATACTCATGGTCACTCTCGTGTAATCATTGCGACAAAACAAACAGAGTTTTATGAATGAAATGTTGCGTCTCCTCTGGATAATAGTTCCATGGTTTAAATATAGTTTTGATATTAATTTTTCATACAAATATCTTCAAATTTCTTTAGTTCTGAATTAAAAATGAAACATAGTTTAAAAAAACTAAATAACACGCTTTTAGAGTTAACCAGAGTAAAAAATAATTCTTAACATAGGAATAAAATTACTGACGAGAAAATTATTGTCACTATTCTAAAAGCGTGGGGTGCTTTGTATGACATTTTTAAGCTTACTCTGCATTTCGGAATGAAAGCACCTCACGAACAGTGGCATTAATTTTCTCGTCAGAAATTTTTTTCTTATTTTAAGAATTATTTTTACTTTTTAGTTTGATTAATTCTAAAAGCGTGTTTTTTAGTTTTTTTAAACTATAATTTATATCGGTTTTTTTTTTAAAAATTAACACTATAGTTTTATGCAATACAAAATACAAACTACTGCAAATTGCTAGTGGCGGCATCTACTAGATAATAGGCAAAAAACTTATTTTGGAAAGTAGAAAACTGTCGCGTATTTTGTTTCGTTAAACGAAGTACGCGCATACGTAGTTTAACTTCTTAATATGATTTCCCACAAATATTTATTGATGTTTAAAATTAATTAAGAAATAATTATGAATATATGTTTCTTGTCGTAGATACTGCAAGACCTCAAAGAGAGAATAAATCGTGTCCTACCTTTCCAACCACCACTAGAAGGTGTTAAACAAAACTATGGTATTAACACGAATTATCTTAAGACTATCGTCGAATTTTGGAAGACAAAATATGATTGGAGGAAACGGGAGCAATTTCTTAACCAATACCCACAATTCACAACAAATATACAAGGATTAAATATTCATTTTCTTCATGTAAAACCATCCAACGCTGGAAAATTAAAAGTGATACCATTGCTAATGTTGCACGGATGGCCAGGTTCTGTTAGAGAATTTTATGAAATAATTCCACTTCTTACCAAACCTCAGAAGGGAAGAAATTTCGTTTTTGAATTGATCATTCCTAGTTTACCAGGTATGTTAACACATGACCAAAACTCCAAAAATAAATTAAAACGTAAAACCTCACAGATTAGACAAAAAATAAAATTTAAGGTCTGAACAACATTTTCATTACATTGTGGAAAAGATTACATTGTGGAAAAGATTGAAAATCTGAACTTAAAATAATACAATGCATGACTTTTCCTAAAAAATGACAAAGTTTTACTATTATGTAAATTAAATAGATTAACAACCACCTACCAATTATACGGGGTGGCCAACCGAAAACGAAACAGAACCCTGTTAATATTTTAGAAAAACGCTCAGACCCGTCAATTTTTGATTAAAGGGGGACACTCTTTTCCGGTCTTTTTGACTCCACTACTTTTAACCCCAAGCGAGGGTAAGAATCACCCCAACACTTTAAATTTTAAAATTCCGCGTATTACATATTGAGAAATTAGATTTTAAATGTGAAACCTTCATGATCGCCATATTTATCGCCCCTCGATTTCTTACTGTGGGGACATCCGAAAAGTAAAATCTATAAAACACAATCAGCATCGTTGGAAGATTTGCATCAAAGAATCGTTGACGAGTGCCGTCGAATTACTCCGGAAATTCTTCGGAATGTGCGTGAACGTTTTGAACAAAATCTTTATTATTGTATGGAAGCGGACGGTCATCAGTTTTCACATTTAATTAATTAAGTAGTAAGTTTGCAACTAAAATAATTGTAATTTTAACATTTGATTTTTTTAAAGTGTTGGGAGGAAATGTACATCAGAATAGACATTACACAGACGGAAGATATAGAGATCAGGCGTGGAGTGAGACAGGGATGCGTGCTTTCCCCTTTGCTGTTCAACATCTACTCAGAAGCGATCATGAAAGAAGCATTAGCTGAAGAAGAAGCTGGAGTGCGAGTTAATGGGATACCTATTTCAAATATAAGGTATGCGGACGACACTATGTTGCTAGCCAAGAATGCCATCGACCTACAAAGAATGGTACAAAAGGTACATAATGTCAGTATTCGATACGGGCTAAACATGAATCTCAGCAAAACAAAATTCCTTGTATTCACAAAGACCCGAAACAACAACACACAGCTGATAGTAAACAACCAGATAATAGAACGGGTATATAAATATAAATATTTGGGAACATGGATTAACAGCAACAATGATTATGCTAGCGAACTGAAAGCAAGAATTGAAATCGCACGCAGAGCCTTCATAAATATGAAACAGTTTTTCTGTAACAGAAATTTAAATAACGATCTCAAAATACGTATGCTGAGATGCTACATATTCACCATCTTACTATACGGCATAGAAGCGGCCACATTGACAAAAGTCATGATGAGAAAAATAGAAGCATTCGAGATGTGGCTATACAGGAGAATACTGAGAATATCTTATATGGACAGAATTACAAACGAAGAAGTACTAAAAAGACTTAAAAGAAACAGAAATTAATAACGAAATAAAAATCAGAAAATTACAATATCTGGGCCACACTATGAGAGGAGAGAGATACCGAATGCTACAAGTGGTGATGCAGGGAAAGATTGCAGGGAAGCGCAGCGTGGGAAGAAGACGAATGTCGTGGCTCCGCAACCTGAGAGAATGGTTCAATTGTTCATCAAATCATCTTTTCAGATCAGCAGTCAACAAAATGCAAATAATCATGATGATCGCCAACCTTCGACGGAAGACGGCACCATAAGAAGAAGAGGAAATGTAAAATTTTAAGACTATTATCATAGATATTAAAAGACATCTTATTCGACCCTCAAAGCCATTTAAAAATTTTGGGGTAATTATTACCCTCGCTTTGGGTTGAAAGTAGTGAAGTCAAAAATACAGGAAAAGAGTGTCCCCCTTAAATCAAAAATCGACCGGTCTGAGCGTTTTTCTAAAATGTTGACGAAGTTCCTGCAAATGGCTCTGTTTCGTTTTCGGTTGGCCACCCTGTATATGTGAATCCATTGTTACATCCTCGATGAAAATTCGAAACGTTGGCAAATAAACATTAGTTTTTCACCGATCCAAATCCCACCCAACGTTTTAACTTATTATCGGATTACCCAACTCATCAAATTTTGAAATTATTAATATTTTTCTAGGTTATGGATTTTCCGATGGTGCAGAAGTTCCGGGTTTGAGTGTGAACCATGTAGCCGTTATCATGAAAAATCTAATGCAACGTCTAGGATTCCAAAAATATTACATTCAAGGAGGCGATTGGGGAGCTGCCATTGTTGCATCCATGGCTGTACAATTTCCCGATAAAATAATTGGTGTTCATTCCAACATGTGTTTTGTAAACAACTTCTTTTCGAATCTTAAATTATCCATTGGTTCCTTTTGGCCGCCTTTAGTCGTTGATAAAGAACACCAACACTTAGTGTATCCTAGGTTACAAAAAATGATGTTCATCGTATTGGAAAGTGGTTACATGCATCTTCAAGCAACAAAACCTGATACAGTCGGTAAGATTTTATGCATTCGGTCACAATAATTAATCGAAATAAATGTATCTAATGTAAACCGATTTACACGCATGGTACCTACTGAGGTGAAAATTAAAGAAATTTTTTTCTGGAAGCGGCTTTTACAGGTTTAAAGTGCTGGTAAGAAATACTTTGTTTTTAATTAGAAGTCCTAGTTAGTTATAATGACTTGAAGGGGAAGAGGCTGCTAAGGGAGCAATGAGAACAACCCCACTCTAGAATCCTCGCTATACCTACCATCACTTCTTATACAGGGTGTTAGTAAATAAGTGCGACAAACTTGTGATTGTGCATTAAAAAATAATGACAGTTTGCTATATAAACATATGTCCACAAATACTTCGTTTCCGAGTTTCGGGGATGTTAAAGTTTTTCTTAAAAACTTGTTATTTATTTATTGTTCTGAAACCGGTCGAGATATGCAAATAATGACAGTTTGCTATATAAACATACGTCCGCAAATGCTTCGTTTTCGGAGTTGCGGGTTCTGGTTTAATGTTATTGTATATATATATACATAATATTTAATTTCAAATATCTTAGTGGCATGACCATGTTGCTAACATCGCAAAGTCAGCAAGCCAGAGGCTAGGTTTTCTGTGGAAAGCTAAAAAGTTTTTTACTCCTGATCAACTGTTGACGACGTACAAGACTCAAATCTGACCTCTACTGGAGTATTGCTCGCACATTTGGGGTTCAGCACCAAGGCATTCTCTTCGTCTTCTAGATCCCATTCAGAAAAGGGCCATTCGGTTGATAAACAGCTTAATTCTCACAGATACCCTTCACCCACTAGAACATAGAAAAAAATTGCAGACCAGATATTACTCTATAAATATTTCCATGGCAGATGCTCCAGAGAAATAAAAACTCTTGTACTCTTGGCCAAATTCGGTCTAAGAACTCGGCACGCTGATCAGTCTCACCCATTTACTCTGAAGATTGACACTACAAGGACCAATCTCCACCAAGAGTCCTTAGTTTAAAGGGCTGCGACAGAGTGAAACAAGCTTCCAAAATCAGTTTTTCCAGATAACTATGACCTGCAACTTTTTAAAAAGCGGGTTCAGAATCATCTCCCCTTCTAATGGTCCCCTCTCTTAAAACCCACCAAATTTTATTTGCAATGGCAATGAAGAAGCTGATTCAATGGCCGCCAGCATTGTAAACACATTGTGAACAACATCGGACTAGCAGACAACTTTATGCCATATGACAAGAAGATGAGGAAACCTCAGCACACATACTGTGCTACTGCGAAGGTCGAACAAATCTAAAGTTTTCGACGATAGAAGAGGAAACACTACAACCTTCTTAATTTATGAAGGACCTATAACGTCATTGTACAGTATTTTTAGGTTCAATGGACGTTTGTAATGTTTTTCCTCGATTCTTCTTTCCGATGCAAATCCATCATTGAATCACATTTCTCATTTTCTCCCTGTCTGTAGCTGCGTGAATTAGTTCACCGACAGTGCAAAAACCCGTCCAGTGTCTTATATTGCGCAACCATGACATCCTCTTCCGGCCAACGCCTCTTTTACCCTCTACTCTGCCCTCGATTATCAATTGCAGCATCTGTGGTATCTTTTATGGCGCATAATGTGTCCAGGTTATTGTCAATAGTAGCTCGCGTTCTCCGTGCACTCTGCGCAAAACTTCTTCGTTTGTGACTATCGGTCCATGGGATTTTGAGTATGCGACCGATACAGCTACATCTCAAAGGCCTCCAGTTTGTTCATGGCTTCGACCATCGGGTTCCATGATTCCACGCCATATAGAAGCACTGACCACACATAGCACTTGACAAATCTAATTCGAAGATCTAAGTTAAATTCTTTCTTTGTCAATATGGAACGGTATTTCGAGAATGCCTCTATCCGGCACTTTATCTCCTTTTCAGACTGCCAGTCCTCATGGAGCCAAATTCCAAGATATTTGAACCTGTTTACTCGTTAAATGGGTGCCTCGTCAATGGTTAACATGCTGTTGACAAATGTATGTAGGATTCTAGTCACTATCATAAATTCATATTCATATTCAAGCCCATATTCTTACTGTATGCGTTCACTCTATTGGTGACAGCTCGCAAATCTGGTATGCTATCCGCGATCAGAATTGCATCGTCTGTATATCTGATATTGTGGATCCAAACTCCATTCACTTTTATACCCATTTTTATCTCCTCAAGTGCTTCCTGAAAGATTGCCTCCGAATATAGGTTGAACAGCATTGGTGACAAAATACAACCTTGACGAACCCCACTACAGATTTCGATATCATTGGTCAGCCTATGTATGGGGTGAGTGGTAGTTTAATACGAGCATTGAAATCACTTTACGAGGATTCCACTGCTTGTGTCAGGATAAACGGAGCTTGCACGGACTGGTTTAACATCGAAAAAGGTGTGAGACAGGGATGTGTAGCTTCGCCATGGCTGTTTAACTTATACATAGACAATTGTTTAAAAGATCTGAAAGAGAGTGCGTATGGATTAAAAATGAATGATCAAGTCATATTAACGTTATCTGAAGAGGAGTTGCAGGCGATGGTTAATGTTATGCATGATGCCCTGAAAATCTTCTTCTTCTACTTGGTTGAGATCATATGATCTGTTAATTCCGGGCTTGTCGTTGTATTAATTCTTGAGATGTGGACTGCCAGCTGTCTCTCCGTCTCTTCGGTGGTCTACCGGGCGGTCGGCTTCCTACTGGTATTCCCTCGAGAGCTATGCGAGGTAATCTATCTTCGTCCATCCTCTTGACGTGGTTATACCATTGCCTTCTTCTCTGCCTTCCTCATCTTACGATATCCTGTACGCCGCATTGTTCTCTTATATCAGTGTTTCTTACGTGGTCTCTTCTGGTTTTGCCAGCTATTGTTCTCAGCACCCTCATCTCGGCTACGCGCAGCATGCTCTTTGTTTTGTTCGTGTCTTCTCTTGTTTCTATCGCGTACGTCATTATGGGTCTTACGCATGTTTTGTATATTTTAATCATACTGTCCTTCCGCATGTACCCGTTGGCCCAGACAATCTCTCTTAGGCAGCCTGATGTTGCTGATGCTTTATTGACTTTGTCCCTTAGATCTTTTGTTGGGTCGTGGCCGCTAGACATATTCATCTCGAGGTACTTAAATTGCATTACCTGTTCTATGGGCTTATCTTCAATTACGAGCTTGCATTTGAGTGGTTCCCTGGTGATTGTCATGCTTTTTGTTTTCTCGACCGATATGGTCATATTAAGCTGTCGGCACACTTGGTGGAACTTGAATGGCTGTCTTTGTAGGTCGTTCTCGTTTTCTGCGAAAATTGCTGCGTCGTCGGCATAGCATACCATGCTGATACGTTTGTTACTCATTCTGTATCCCATATTTAAGTTCGCTACTTCTTCTATAATTTTGTCCATAAGAAGATTAAATAAGAGTGGGCTGAGGCTGTCTCCCTGTCTGATTCCTCCTGGTGTTAGAATGCTTTTCGTGATATGTTGCCCTGATTTAACTTGAGTGGAGTTGGCGGTGTTGAGGTTGCAGATTACCTTTACTATGTTGGCTGGTGTTTCTTTTTCGGTTAGGATATTGATGACATCGCCTAGTTTGACCTTGTCGAATGCTTTAGTTAGGTCGATGAAACAGATGAATGCCGGTGTATTATATTCTATTGCCTTTTCCTTTATTTGTTTGGTGGTAAATATGGCGTCAGTTGTCGATCTTCCCTTTCTAAATCCCTGTTGTTCTTCTCTATTCGTTATGTGATTCTCCAGTTTGTCCTTTATCAGGCCCTGAAAATCAAAGGGATGAAAATAAATGTGAGCAAAACGAAAGAAATGGTTTTTGAAAGAGAAGAAAGCATGACAAACTGTGGGGTTTCGATTAAGGGAGAAAGAGTGGAACAAGTTAATGAATTTGTGTACTTGGGTTCAAAATTTACTAGAGATGGAAAGTATGACAGTGACATTGAGCGAAGGGTGTTGGCTGGAAAACAAATAAATGGGGCACTGCATAGCTTTATGAATAACCAGAAAGTGTCAAAAAAGGCACGTCTGGCGGTGCATAGAGGTGTGTTGGTTCCTACACTTATGTATGGTAGTGAATGTTGGGTTTGGCAGAAGAAGCATGAAAATAGGATTAATGCTGCGGAGATGAGTAGTCTGAGATATATAGCCGGAGTGACTCGGTTGGATAAAGTTAAGAATAGTGAGATAAGAAAACGCTGTGGTGTAAAAGAAGATGTGGTCACAAAGATAGATAAAGGAATGCTTAGATGGTTTGGACACGTAGAAAGAATGGATGAAGTAAGATTGACGAAACAAATTTAAAAGGCGAGTGTGAATGGGCAAATCGGTAGAGGTCGACCTCGGAGAACATATCTCGATCAGATCAACATTGTTTTGAAGAAAGGCCAGGTCAAGAGTACCAACAACCGAAGAGCATGTATGAGAGCACTGATGAAAGTAGAGGAAGCAAAAGATGTGTGTACGAACCGTAGCAAGTGGAAGGAAGTGGTCACTGCCTACCCCTATGGGAAAAAGGCGTGCATAGAGGTGTGTTGGTTCCTACACTTATGTATGGTAGTGAATGTTGGGTTTGGCAGAAGAAGCATGAAAATAGGATTAATGCTGCGGAGTCTTAGAAGTATAGCCGGAGTGACTCTGTTGGATAAAGTAAAGAATAGTGAGATAAGAGAACTCTGTGGTGTAAAAGAAGATGTGGTTACAATGATAGATAAAGGAACTCTTAGATGGTTTGTACACGTAGAAAGGGTGGATAAAGATTGACGAAACAAATTTATAAGGCGAGTGTGAAAGGACAAGTCGGTAGAGGTCGACCTCGGAGAACATATCTCGATCAGATGACTATTGTTTTGAAGAAATGCCAGGTCAAGAGTATCAACAACCGACGAGCATGTATGAGAGCACTGATGAAAGTAGAGGAAGCAAAAGATGTGTGTAAGAACCGTAGCGGAAGTGAAAGGAAGTGGTCTCTGCGTACCCCTATGAAAAAAAGGCGTGACTTTATGTATGTATGTATGGTCAGCCTGCCATCGACTTTAACTTTAGCCGTTTGGTTCCAGTACAAACTCTCTATGCAGCGAATATTTTTCTGGTCCAAGTCCATACCTTTTAAAAGTTCGATTAGCTTGTCGTGTTGGACATTATCAAATGCTTTTTGATAGTATATAAAACGCAGAGCGACATCTTTGTGCTGGTCAAAACAATTTTGCACTAATACTCGTACGAAAATTTTAAATAAAAATGAATCTTTAAATACGTAAACATTTTGTCACGGTGTAACATTTACAATTTGACGAACTCATGAAATTCAAATAACACGAAAAAAATATTTTTCTTAATTCCAAAATTCTAACGGCGCTGTTTGCAATTACGCGTTCCAAAACAGTTTAATTGTCGCCGATTGCTATTATCTTTCTAATTAGTTCTAAATTTAACTTATTAATTATAAATTTTAGGTGTTGCGTTAAGAGACAGTCCAGTTGGTTTGGCGGCCTACATTTTGGAAAAATTTACCACATGGACAAACCCACAATGGAAAAACCTAGATGATGGGGGGTTAACTAAAAAATTCACCTTGGAACAGTTATTGGACAACGTAATGATATACTGGGTAACTGGGTCTATCACCACGTCTATGAGATTATATTCAGAAACTTTAAGCAAGGCCGAGTTCGGCAGTGACATAGATAAGTAAGCTTTAAGTTTACAATATTCGGTGTGTGTCGCGACGAGATTAAACTACTCGAGTTAAACAAAAAAAAAACGCCAGAAATCATAAATTTGTTTAAATCTATGTTAATATATCCAAATTCTTTAAATGTATGTTAATATTATTCAAAAGAATTACGTTTTTGTATAAGAAAGAATACATAAACTCCTTTTATTTATTTTCTGTCGTACTTTTCAGTTAAACAGTTAAAATTGGTAGTTCCATTTTAAAAAATTAAAATATTTGACCTTTTTGAAGCTCAACTTTTCATCACTTTTTCACAAACCCTGTACCTATAGTGGAAAGGAGGCTTTGCCATAAATGGGAAAAAATTTCAAATCTTAGATATGCTGACGACACTCTTCTGATCGCTAACTCAGCAGAAGAACTTACAGAATTGATACAACGACTCGAGAGAACATTAAAAGAGTATGGTCTAAAAATCAACTATGCCAAATCTAAAGTATTGATAATTGATAGATCGGATAAGACAGCAAAGAGACCACACCACATTGCCAACTGTGAAGTGGTAGATCAGCTTGTTTATCTAGGTGCCCTTATCCACTCCTCCGGCAGCTGCGAGATGGAGATCCGCCGTCGTATTCAACTTGGGCGAACAGCAAAGAGCCAATTACATAAAATTTGGAAAGATCGATATATATATCCATCAATACCAAAAAATCACTGGTACATTTTCTGGTACGCTTCCGAGACATGGATTATGAAGGCAGCCGACAGGCATCGGGTCGACACCTTTGAAATGTGGGTATGGCGAAGAATGCTAAGAATACCGTGGACGGCACATCGCACCAATGTGTCAGTGCTGAACGAGATTGGATCATCAAACCGTCTCAGTAGCTTGACATCAGCGCGAATACTGAACTTCTTCGGACATATAACTCGTCACGACAACATTGAGACACTGATTGTCCAGGGCAAACCCCTTGGCAAAAAAAAATCCGGACGCTCCTCATCTAGATGGACAGGCATTGTATCAAAAGTAACCGAGCGTCCACTAGTGGAAGCCATTAGAACTGCTGCTGACCGTGGGAGATGACGAGATACTGTAAGAAGAGTTCTGAGTAATAACACTTGACATTAACTTGTGATCACTACACGTCGTTCTCGACGTTAGACTAAGAAGAAGTACCTATAGTGTAAAGAAGTTTTCAACATATTATTAATTACCTTTGACCTTCCTACTAACCACCACATTAAGATATTTTTTATGTAGTTAGGGGATGTTTACATATAATTTTTTAATATAATGGTCTGCATCCGTCAACTTTTGATCCAAGTCCTTAAATTATCATAAATATCGTGTGAGTAGTTTTTAATATACAGGTAGTTTAAGCTTTTTGTGACACACACTGTATATATTTTCAGAATATCTTTACTCATTACAGTCGACTCGATCATTTGACACTCGTTGATGAACAGGATTAACGATGTCAGTAAACAATATGGTCTAAAAATAAACACAAGTCAAACCAAGTTCATGATAATTTATTTATTTATTCAAACCTCGTAAGGATCAGGTCTTTTCATTACGAGGTATAGTCGAAAAATTCTTTGCTAGAAGTCAGAAGGTCTATTTCGCTTTTATAGACTTGGAAAAGGCCTATGACAGAGTCGTGAGGAGTGAATTGTGGTCTACATTGTCTATGTATGGGGTGAGTGGTAGTTTAATACGAGAACTGAAATCACTTTACGAGGATTCCACTGCTTGTGTCAGGATAAACGGAGCTTGCACGGACTGGTTTAACATCGAAAAAGGTGTGAGACAGGGATGTGTGGCTTCGCCATAGCTGTTTAACTTATACATAGACAATTGTTTAAAAGATCTAAAAGAGAGTGCGTATGGATTAAAAATGAATGATTTGATCGTCAAATGCCTTCTTTACGCCGATGATCAAGTCATATTAGCGTTATATGAAGAGGAGTTGCAGGCGATGGTTAATGTTATGCATGATTCCCTGAAAATCAAAGGGATGAAAATAAATGTGAGAAAAACGAAAGTAATGGTTTTTGAAAGAGAAGAAAGCATGACAAACTGTGGGGTTTCGATTAAGGGAGAAAGAGTGGAACAAGTTAATGAATTTGTGTACTTGGGTTCAAAATTTACTAGAGATGGAAAGTATGACAGTGACATTGAGCGAAGGGTGTTGGCTAGAAAACAAATAAATGGGGCACTGCATAGCTTTATGAATAACCAGAAAGTGTCAAAAAAGGCACGTCTGGCGGTGCATAGAGGTGTGTTGGTTCCTACACTTATGTATGGTAGTGAATGTTGGGTTTGGCAGAAGAAGCATGAAAATAGGATTAATGCTGCGGAGATGAGTAGTCTGAGAAGTATAGCCGGAGTGACTTGGTTGGATAAAGTTAAGAATAGTGAGATAAGAAAACGCTGTGGTGTAAAACAAGATGTGGTCACAAAGATAGATAAAGGAATGCTTAGATGGTTTGGACACGTAGAAAGAATGGATGAAGTAAGATTGACGAAACAAATTTAAAAGGCGAGTGTGAATGGGCAAATCGGTAGAGGTCGACCTCGGAGAACATATCTCGATCAGATCAACATTGTTTTGAAGAAAGGCCAGGTCAAGAGTACCAACAACCGAAGAGCATGTATGAGAGCACTGATGAAAGTAGAGGAAGCAAAAGATGTGTGTACGAACCGTAGCGGAAGTGGAAGGAAGTGGTCTCTGCCTACCCCTATGGAAAAAAGGCGTGACTTTATTTATGTATGTATGTTTATTTAAACCCTTTTAAATTACAT